>CM021110.1:126092674-126250325 GCA_007115665.2 Sequoiadendron giganteum | reverse complement strand
ATATAGGCACCCAAGATGCAATTCCTAAACCACCCAAAACAAGCCTTATTTATTTTGCACAAACTTCGATGCACTTCAAGATGGTACGGCCCAGCTGCAAGGGCGAATTTCCTCTATAAAATCAAAAAGACCCAAATAAAATCTGGAAATTGGCAAGAATGGTCGCCCCACATAAACAGATTGATAGATTCAATACCCAGAATGATAGCATTTTTATTTCATGAGCTGTGAGCAAATCTTACATTCCTCAATGACATTCAACAACATCAAAATATGACAGAAAATGTAAACTAGAACTCCCAAAATGCAATGACTCAATTGGAAATGCAATTCAAACCTATTACAAGCTAACTTCTCAACTAGTTGCTATCTTTCAAGCAAGAAGATGAGCCCATGCTAGGAGGGATGCTTTCCTCGAAGTGAGTGTCTGAAGACAATTCAGTAGCATAACGGTGTAGTAGAAAAAAGATGCCAAATGAAGAGCTGAGGCCTGATTAAATAGACAAGAGAGAAACATCTAGAAGCTTCCAGAAGGCGCCCAAACCCTAATTTCAAATTCACCTTTTCCCTCCAAAGAATGGCGTCCTTTTTCACCCATGAAATATTTCACTTTGTATTTTTCTTTTTAAAATAAAATCAATTCTCTCAATAGGCATCCCTTTCTTCATCTCAATATTTGACATTTAAAGATATAACCTATCTCTCCATGACGCCTAGACCCTCAAGGTTCTTTTAAAACAACTTAAAGTTGTACTGCTAGGCAAGGGGTATAATATTAAAATACAATATTATAATGAAAATACTTATCTCTCCAAGAATTATGCGCCCAAGGCCAAGAATTGAAGTGCCAGCTGAACCAACTGAAGAAGAGGACCAACTGAACTGAACCCAAACTGTCGACTGCCAAAAATAGAATTTACTAAAAATAGTAAATTCGCGAAGTTGCCCGGATTGCCAAACTGAACACATCACTGTGAAGCTCTCTGAAAACCTAGAAAGAATCCGCAAACAGAATCCCGAACCTCAAGCAACAACCTCCTCAAAACCAGGAAACCTTAATTTCACCATCCGCGTAGCCTACGGGTCTCCGGAATAGGCCAATGGTCAACTGAAACGGTCACAACTGGGAAGGGGACATTACAGTCCGCCCTCCCCAAGATTGCTTGCCCTCAAGCAATCGCAAGTCTGGATGTTGTAGAATCCCTTCATTCTCCCATGTAGCATCCTCCAATGGTAAATTCCTCCATTTCACCAAATACTCTTTGATTGTTCTCCTCCTCAAGGAACACTCTCTGGAATCAATAATCTCTTCTGGAACCAATGTCAACTGCCCTTCTTCATCCAAAGGAGGTAACTGTGATGAAGCCACAACATTGTGTCCAAGTGCCTTTTTGAGGCGAGACACATGGAAGACATTGTGGACCTTACTACTCGAAGGTAGTTCCAACTCGTAAGCCACCGCTCCTACCTTCCTAACAACTTTGAATGGTCCATAGAAGCGTGGTTTGAGCTTCTCAACTCCACTCTTCTTAAGTGTGGACTGTCTGTAAGGCTGAAGCCGAAGATATACCATATCACCAACCTCAAATGAGCGCTCAACACGCTGCTGATCAGCGTACATCTTCTGCTGATTTTGTGCCATTTGAAGGTTGTCCTTCAAAGATTTCAAAACATCTTGGCTTTGCTGCAACCAATCCTTGGCCTGGGGAGCTCTGCTATCGCCAAACACCAAATCAGCAAAGCTGGGAGCCTCGTAGCCATAGAGGGCCATGAATGGAGACATCTTTATTGACATGTGGAAAGATGAGTTGTAGCAATATTCTCCCATGTGGAGCCATTTCACCCATGCTCTTTGCTGTTCCGAGACATAATTCCTGAGATAGCCCTCCAACCATTTGTTCACAATCTCTGTTTGGCCATCTGTTTGTGGGTGATAGCTAGTGCTTGGAGTAAGCACTGTACCACTCATCCTAAAAATTTCCTGCCAAAAGGTGCTTAGGAACTTGCTGTCCCTATCACTCACAATGTTTTTAGGCAACCCATGCAATCTAAACACTTCATGGAAGAACAAATCTGCAACTTGAGCTGCTGAAAATGTGCTAGTGATGGCAAAAAAATGAGCGAACTTGGTCAATCTGTCAACTACAACATAAATGCAGTCTTTGCCTTGAGCCCTAGGCAATCCGGTGATGAAATCCATCGAGATGCTCTCCCATTTTTGGTTTGGAATGGGAAGTGGCTGCAGTAGACCAGCTGGAAGAGAGTGCTCATTTTTGTTCATTTGGCAAGTGCTACACTCCTTGATGTAACGCTGAACATCATCTTTCAACCCCTTCCAAGAGAACCTCTCTCGAATCTGCCTATATGTCTTGAAGTACCCTTGATGACCAGCAAGTGGGATGTCATGAAAAGTCATCAAAATCTTCTTCTTAAGTTTAGAATCCGCCACCAAGAAGATTCTTCCCTTGTAGTGTATCAACCCATCAACTACCTTGTACCTTTCATCATGAAAAGTACCTTCAATAACACTGGTTGCAAACTGATTTTTGGCGTAATCAGCAAGCAACAACTCCTTCCAATCAGCAGTAAGCTCACACAATGAGCTCAAATGGGGCCTTCTGGACAAAGCATCAGCCACAATGTTGTTCTTCCCTTTGACATACTCGATGTCGAAATCGTAAGCTTGAAGCTTACTCACCCACTTCTGCTGTCTTTCATTCAAATCTTTCTGATGCATGAAGTGCTTGAGACTGTTGTGATCAGTCTTGACCACGAATTTGCTCCCTACCAGGTATTGTCTGAACTTGGCTAATGCATGCATGATTGCAAGCATTTCTTTGTCATAGATAGAATAGGTTCTTTCAACCCCCCTTAATTTTCTGCTTTCAAACACGATAGGATGCTTATCCTGCATCAAAACAGCCCCAATACCTTCCCCTGATGCATCACACTGTAACTCGAAGGGTTTGGAGAAATCAGGTATGGCCAATACTAGACAAGAACTCATGATTTTCTTGAACTTATCAAACACACTTTGAGCCTTTTCTGACCACAGGAAAGCCCCCTTTTTAGTGAGGTCAGTAAGAGGAGCAGCACTTTGAGAATAACCCTTTACGAATCTTCTGTAGAAGCCACACAGACCCAAGAATCCCTTCAATTGAGTCAAATTTTCTGGAGGTGGCCAATCTACTATTGCCTTGATCTTTTCAGGATCAACCTTCACCCCATTAGCGCTGATTATATGACCAAGGTAGAGCAGCTCCTTCATCCCAAATTCACATTTGGATTCCTTCGCAAACAAACTTTCTGATTCAAGGATGCTAAGCACTTCCTCCAAGTGCTTGAGGTGTTCTTCCCATGACTTGCTGAAGATGAGAATATCATCAAAGAATATCAACACAAATTTCCTCAATTGTTTCTGGAAAACTCTGTTCATGCAAGACTGAAAAGTGGCGGGAGCATTAGTCAAGCCAAAGGGCATGACTAGGAACTCAAATGGCCATAGTGGCATCTGAATGCCGTCTTCTCAACATCTGAACCTCTCATCCGGATTTGATAGTAACCCGATCTCAAATCAATTTTTGAGAAGAATTTAGCACCATGTAGCTCATCAATGAGCTCATCGATCCGAGGAATAGGATACCGATTCTTTATTGTGCTTTGATTCAAGGCACGGTAATCCACACACATGCGGATGGTGCCGTCCTTCTTCTTCACCAGAACCACAGCTGAAGCAAAGGGACTCTTGCTAGGGCGAATGAAGCCCATCTCCAGAAGTTCCTTTATGTTCTTCTCAATTTCATCCTTCTGCTTCTTAGGATATCGATACGAGTTGTGATGACAGGTTTGGCACCTTCTTTGAGCTCAATGACATGCTCAGCTCCTCTTTCAGGTGGTGGCCCAGGAGGTAGATCAGCAAACACCTTACTCCTCTTGGTGAGTATTGACTGAATATCTGGAGGGTATTCCCTCTTTGTCTCAACTGGACTAGCTGGAAGAACCATGCATTCCGCAGCCCACTCCACTTGGTCATGTCTAATCAGCCTCTCCATCCTTTTGAATGAAACTATTCGAGGACCACCATTGGACATTCCTCTCAATACAACCCTCTTGCCATCAGATTGGAACTTGAGCTCCATTGTTTGTAGATTGAGAGAGATTTCACCAAGTGAACGTAACCATTGTATGCCCAAAACTGCATCTGTGTCACCAATAGTAACCACATAGAAGTCATCTTTGACTTCATAGTTCCCCAACTGCAAAGACATGTTAGGAACTCTTCGGGTGCAAGAAATATGGAACCCATCAGCCACCATGACTTTGAAGCCTTCAAATTCTTCGGTTTTGAGACCTCTCTTTGCAACCACACCTTCATCAATGAAGTTATGCGTCGCACCAGTATCGATTAATGCCACGATACGATGACCTCCAACTCCCCCACGAACCTTGAAAGATTCGTTCTTTTGGAAACTAGAGAGTTGGGCAATAGGGCCCCCAACTCCTTGCTCATGATCGGACTCTTCTGTGGCTCTTTCATCTTCGCTGTCCCCAAAATAAGACTGCTGATCTGACATATCAGATGCTGATTCATAATCAGAATAGGTTCCCATTTGATTATAACGCCCTCTTCCAGGACATCTATGGCCCTTAGTCCAAGGCTCTAAACATGTGTAACACTTGCCCTCTTTTCTGAGCTGTTCACGTTGCTCTTCAGTCAACTTAGGTGGGAACTTCTTGTGCTGATTAGAAGAATGTCTCTTATCCTTCTTATGGCCAAAAGGCTTAGGTGGAAATTTAGGCCTAGGGGCTGATAACTCCATACTACGAGCCTTCTTGATTGCCTCATCAAGACTTGGTGGATCGAAAGCTTTCACCCACCCTTTCAAGGGTTCAACCAACCCTTCGGAAAACAAAACAACCAATCTTCTTTCGGTGATGTTGGGCACCATCACAGAGAGTCTCTGGAAATCAGCAATGTAAGAATCCAAGGAGCCATGCTGCTTCAGTTGTGCAAGCTCACGAAATCTTACTTCAGGATCCTTAGTGTCGAACCTTTCAATCAGCTTGTTGGTGAATTCCCCATAGGTTCGAATAAGGTTATGGCCAAGTGTGACCAAACCATGGTACCACCACTCATGAGCAGCTCCCTCTAAATGAAGTGTTGCAAACTTGATGGCATCTTCTTCTGGCATGGGACGAAGTGAAAGGTAGTTGTCTAACTTCTGAACCCACGATCTTGCTGAACACTTATCACTTCCATCAAAGTGAGCCAATGTTACCTTCCCCAAGGCTTGATGAAAATCAGTTCTAGGAGCCATATAAGCTCGATTATCAACTCTTCCTCCATGTCTTCTGTTTCTCTGATTCAAGAATTGATCAAAGGACCATTGGTCTCTAAGATTAGGAGGTAGGGTAGCATACTCCATGTAGGCTTGCCTGGCATCATCTACCAAAGGAATGGTAGCTTCAACTTGCTGTTCTTCCCTCAGAGTGAATGTAGGAAAGAGCGGTCTAGAGGCTGATCCGCTAGAGATGGCATCATGCTGTCCAATGGTTCTATTGCCTCCATTACCATTGTTCCCATTATTCCCATTGTTTCCATTGACTCCACTATTTTCTCCTGTAGCATGGTTTTGATTCGGAGTATGGTTCTGAGAAGTTTGCTGGTCCATCCGAGCAAGTAACCGAGACATCATCTCAATCATTCCATCAAACTTCTTTTCCATCCTTGCATCCTTCTCATCTATGGCCTGCCTAAGATTGTCTGAAATGTTCTCAACTGTTTTACCCTTATCCACTGCTATTTCTGTTTCTCTCAAGGCTTCTGAGAGAGTATCTGCTTCTGGCATTGGCGGAAGCTGTGTCTATTGTCTTCTGGCCTGACCTCTGGTGTAGTATCTGCAATCACTGTCACTCATCTGACCACTGAATCACTGTTGGGCACAGGTTGGCAGAATCATGGCTCTGATACCACTGTAATGAACCGGACCAATTTTTTTTTTATTTTTCACAATTGATTACAATGCAACACACACCCGTTAAGGTTAGCACAAACCAAAACGTTGCGGAAAGTAACTCTAACCAGAATGTACACCAGGATCCCGATGTGGGCAAGGTGTGAGCATTGGTCAGAGGATCTATGCAATGCAAACTGAAGGAACTCTAACCAAGAATGGCGCCGAGTGATGGCGAGCATATGGTCAGAGGATCAATGCATGAAACAGAATGTAACCCTAACCAAGAATGGCGCCGATGGATGGCGAGCATATGGTCAGAGGGTCCCTAAACTACTCAACTGAAAGCAAATAGGCGGCAAGCCAGCCTCTTCCACTTATTCAGTGGGGATTACATGTAAATTCAAAATGAAGGGAATGAATTGCTGACAGTACTACTGTTCAGCTTACAGCAAATTAGAGAGCTTGCCAGATATCATAAGAGTAAGAACTTCCAAAGCTATAACAAGATAAGATCCCTCTTCTACAATCACAAACTCTTGAAATATCAACCCCTCGCACAACTAATGAACTTTCTTAAATCTGGTATGACTGATTTGACAGATTTAATGCAGAACAGCAACATAATAACTCACAAAATTGTACATATCTCACTCTAAACACATCCTATTGACGAGAAATCAAATGCAGATTACTAAACTGATATAGGCGCCCAAGATGCAATTCCTAAACCACCCAAAACAAGCCTTATTTATTTTGCACAAACTTCGATGCACTTCAAGATGGTACGGCCCAGCTGCAAGGGCGAATTTCCTCTAAAAAATCAGAAAGACCCAAATAAAATCTGGAAATTGGCAAGAATGGTCGCCCCACATAAACAGATTGATAGATTCAATACCCAGAATGATAGCATTTTTATTTCATGAGCTGCGAGCAAATCTTACATTCCTCAATGACATTCAGCAACATCAAAATATGACAGAAAATGTAAACTAGAACTCCCAAAATGCAATGACTCAATTGGAAATGCAATTCAAACCTATTACAAGCTAACTTCTCAACTAGTTGCTATCTTTCAAGCAAGAAGATGAGCCCATGCTAGGAGGGATGCTTTCCTCGAAGCGAGTGCTGAAGACAATTCAGCAGCATAACGGTGTAGTAGACAAAAGATGCCAAATGAAGAGCTGAGGCCTGATTAAATAGACAAGAGAGAAACATCTAGAAGCTTCCAGAAGGCGCCCAAACCCTAATTTCAAATTCACCTTTTCCCTCCAAAGAATGGCGTCCTTTTTCACCCATGAAATATTTCACTTTGTATTTTTCTTTTTAAAATAAAATCAATTCTCTCAATAGGCGTCCCTTTCTTCATCTCAATATTTGACATTTAAAGATATAACTTATCTCTCCATGACGCCTAGACCCTCAAGGTTCCCCTTTTAAAACAACTTAAAGTTGTACTGCTAGGCAAGGGGTATAATATTAAAATATAATATTATAATGAAAATACTTATCTCTCCAAGAATTATGCGCCCAAGGCCAAGAATTGAAGTGCCAGCTGAACCAACTGAAGAAGAGGACCAACTGAACTGAACCCAAACTGTCCACTGCCAAAAATAGAATTTACTAAAAATAGTAAATTCGCGAAGTTGCCCGGAATGCCAAACTGAACACATCACTGCGAAGCTCTCTGAAAACCCAGAAAGAATCCGCAAACAGAATCCCGAACCTCAAGCAACAACCTCCTCAAAACAGGAAACCCTAATTTCACCATCCGCAGCCTCTGGGTCTAGAATAGGCTAATTTGAAGCAGTCACAGGTGGGAAGGGACATTACATATCCTTTATAGTTTTTTTACTAACTGCAAGGTGCAACACATGTTCAAAGAAGGGAAAAAGCCTATTGATTGTGCTACCAACGAGGCACTGAGGTGTATGGGGTGGACCTATTGGGATAATAATAATTTGCCGAGGCCTTTAAGGGACATGATTTTAAAAGAAAAAATTGAAAATGATTACAACTTACAAAGATGAGAATTGGAAGTGGCGGGGGAAGCATGGGAGATCTTGTGATTTTAAGGGAATCCAGATTAATGATGAGTTTTGTGGTACAGTGTCGAGCTTGCTGATCTTCTTCAGAGGAAAAAAAATATTATCTCCTTCTCGAGGCAATCAAGGCTCACATGGATTTTTTCAAGTTGTGGAAGGACGTCGAATCTAAATGTGTTGATATGCCTAATATTAGCTCCTCTCGTATTTGTGAAGATTTGCAAGGTATGAATATTAATGAGACTTTAATTATTTGTAAAAATAATTATGAGATCGTGGCTCCGAGAATTGTGTCTTTGGCTTCCCCCAAAAGAAAGTTCTCGATTCCTAACTCTTTATGGGTTTATTTTGAAACTTTGAGTAAAAGAGTTTTTTGTAAGTCTGGTAGAGAGCCAAAGAGGTGTGTGGTTATGAAGAATAGCTTGAAGCATTCAAAAAATTTCCAGAGTGCTAAGATGGGTGGGCCGAGGAAGCACACAGAGCCTCCTGATTGCCAGGCGCTAAAACAAAATACAGATTTATGGAGATTATTTGAAAATGCGGGCATGGTTCCTTTCTTTGAGTCTATGAAGGCCTACAATGAGAGCCTTACCTAAGGGAAGACTATTTTTAGTTTCATTTTTGGAACTTATCTAAGGGAAGACTATTATTTCCACAATCAAAGTCCTAGAAAATTATATGAATAGCCATAAAATATGCTTCCTAATGCACAAAAAAAATAGCCCTTTCCATAACATATACTTCCTAATGTAAAACAAAAATAACCCTTTCCATAAAATATATTTCCTAATATAAAACAAAAATAACCCTTTGCAACCACTTATTGACCATCTATAGTCAAACATCAAGAATATGCAATATGAAATTTCTCATCTTGACACATAATCAAGGAAACTTTTCAAACATGCTACTAGTTGATATATTAATAACAGAATTTAAAAATGTACCACACAAATCCTCCATAATTTACTTGTGCCATTTTTCTCTATTTGGTTTGGAATAGTTAACAAGATTCTCGAACACATTATTAGTATCAAATACTTTTTCAAATGATTTCCATACACAAAGTTATTCGAGTTCTGCAAAGTTGTACACTAGTGTTGAATAAAACCTCCGCACTTGGTATGCGATGAATTCAAAGCTTATTATAAAAATTGTCTGACTTCCAGGCATAATATTATTGAGAGAATGAATAGCATAACTCAGTTGGACGAGAGCTGAAAAAGACAAATTGGACAAATATATCTCCACCAACACATCTATACACAACTTCTGTATTCTAGGAAATGTTTTGTTTTTGGTATTGATTTTTTATAATCTGCTTGATGTATGTAACTAGACTTGCAGATCAAAGATGAAAACTATAAAATATACACTTACTAAATCTAATATACAGTTTAATCATTTAACAAATATGCCATTCACCATAATAAAGATTAATTTTGTACAATTCAGAAACAGTCCAAATAACATTTCCTACAATGAAGTTGTAGGAAATGTTATTTGGACTGTTGCATGGAAAGAAGAGAAAGGCTTGAGCAGCAATATGCTGCTGATAAGCACAAGGAGTTGAATAAAGATTGCAGAAACACATCCACATAGTAAACAAGAAACTTGGTTTCTTAACTGAAAGATGTGGTTAACTGCAAGTGGAAACATTATATACTCGTACAATGCCATTCTCAGATGCAGTTGCAACATGCATCAACATATCTGAAGGTTTGTGAGAAACTGAGATGCAGTTAATTGCATCATTATGGTCATCAACAGGAGCACATTTGAGATCCTTTCCAGTAGCATGTCCATTCACCAGATCTATGTCCAACGGCCAGACATGCAAAGCTCCAGTTGCACTGTTCAAGCATATCAAAGAATTGAAATAAGTATTTTTTATCCACCATTCATCCTTTATAGCTAGCTTGTTGAGTAGAGAAACATGAAAGCACATGCACGCTATATTACATAGCATTGTGAAACTAAAAAGGAGAATCAAGGAATAGATTAACAACTAACATTGCAAAAACTGAAAGCTACTCAAAGCTGAACATAAACAAGAACCAGCAAACTCTACTATATATGATGTACTACCTTCCAGCTAAAATTAATGGACCAGCTATTTCGCAACACTTGAGAGGGGTTTCACAGTGGTGGCTTGTCAGTAAAGTTCCACCTTTTCGCACCTGGAAGGGTGAACAATGATTTAGAATTGGAATTTGGAAACCAAAACTTAAGTATCAAAAAGATTTAGCTCTAATTCATTCCTTGTAATTAGAGAGAAATTTTCCTCAAGAAAGGCATGTGAAGGACGATTTTTAATTAGCTTACATCTAAGATATGAAAGCTGCCATCTCCAAATGCTACTAGCACCTCTTGTGAATCAGGTTTCAGCTTTAATCCAGCTGGAGAACCTTTATTTCCATGGCCTTGATGCCAAATGGACGTAGGAGTTCTTGTGTCCCAGGCTATTATTGATCCTGCAATGCAGGTTTGGAAACACAGACAAATTAATTACAATAGTTTTTGCAACTTATGGTCAACTTTAATCGATCTTCACAATCATAACAGAAGTTTTCTGAAATACCTAAGTTCCACCAAAAGCCAGCAAACATTATTTCAAATTTCAAACAATTACCAAAATAGGAATGCAAAATGCAACTTTTCACTCAGCGAACTGATTCTGAATATAAAAGGAAGTTACTTTACTTTAAAAGGAACTGATTCTAGACAATAATGTTTTAAAAAAGTTTCTAATTTTATTTTATATTTAAACTTTTTAAATCTGTTTGTTCATTGGATAACCCCCTGAAAATAAGTCTAATTGTCACAAACAATTAACCAGTAAATTATGTTGTAATCTCATTTAGCCTATCACATTACTTCGTAAACTTATTTTTCCACCATCTTTCCTTCCACCGACTCTTTCTTCTGTTAGCATGGTTTTTCTTTTCTTTTTATCATTTGTAATGGCTTGTAGTAATAATTCGAGATGACTGGCATTGGAGGATTGAAAACCCCTAACTGCTGCGTACCCTGTATCCACAGAGCTGCAGCATGTGAGCTTTTAGATTACGTTTTCTAAATCTTAATGATTTGTTTTTCTTGGAAGGTACGGCATTGGTTGTATTTTTGATGTTTTACATATAATTAATAACGGAACTCTCATATAATTTTTATCTGAAAACTCTTCCATTTATGGTTTGCAAGAATGACTGAACTTAATACTTATGAAGTGTCATGTCTTCTTTTTGAACTAAGAAAATAATTAAACAATTCAAGTTAAGTTGCCCAAAAAGGTAACTTTATTAAAAAACAATTTATGTTTTATTATTAAATTATAAAGTGTTTTTAAAGGAGGGCCTATGATGATGATAATAGTGTTGCCAGTTGAAATATTAAATTAAAAAGAAAAATAATTTCTAGAGACTTCTTGAGAAAAATAGCAAACAGGTGACTGTACAAGGAGCTGGGCTTGAGGAAAAACGTGCATTGTTTGTGAACAAATCTTTTGAGATTGAACCCTTGTGTTCATCATTTTTCCCTAGGATGTAATGTAATGTCCTGTTTTAAAATTTGCCTTAATTTCTTAAGTATAATAAACCCTAGCTCAAAAAGAGTTGCATAATTAATTATAAGTATAAATTTAACTTAGAAATTACAAATTATTAAAATTTTATATTTAATGCTTGGAGTATATTTTAGAAAATGTAGAACTTATCCTTTTAGTTCTGCTGTAAATCTTCCTCTGATCTGCAATGATTTATCTTCAATAAAATGCCAAAAATGTCTCGAAAGTCTACCTAAGTTAGGGGATTTTGTCCACTAACACAGTTATAGGAATTAAGGGGTTTTGTCCTTAATTTCGGGCCTCAAGAGGTTTCATTCTTAGGCTGTTAGAAACTTGATTCATATTCCACAAAGGAAAATAATAATATAAAATATCTTCATAATTTGATGCTCTCTTCTTCTTGAATTATCCTTTGACCTTTCATATACCCCTTTTTCTTCAATAGTCATAACCCTTCAAATGCCTTTTGGTTTTTGTTAATTATTATTTAATCTTTTATTTGGGAAAAGGTGTATGACGAAACCCACAACCCTGCTGTCCTTTGTTACCTTATAAATATTATACTTGGATCTGTCGCTGCCTATCTTTTATAATATATGATTAGCAATTATTATCTTTTCAAGGCCCACAGAAATAAGTTGAGAGTCTTAGAGTTTTGGGTGAGGGCATTACTTGAAAACCCTCTGGCAAAATGGATTCAAAGATGAAAACCCTCCTATTCATCTGAGCAATTCTGTCCAAGGATTACCAGTGCGCTATAAAGATTGGATTTGGGGACAAAAACCCTCATCTACACTAGAGGCAATTCCATCTAGGGATTGCATATGTGCGCATGGATTATTTTAGGAGCATATTGAAGATTTCTGAAGTTGTGCTGAAGATTGAAGAACTTCTGGATTCAATTGTTTTCAATTTGGTGATTCTCAGATAGTCAGTGAGTTTATTTCACATTCAGAATCATTGTATGATTTTTAGAGTATTACATATATTTTGGTGAAAGTAATATTTGTTGGCTGGTGCTCAAAAATTAATTATTTCAGGCCATTGCTGGCAGTGCCATTTTAAGGCACTAAAGGCACTATTTCTTATATTTCTTTTTTATGAACCAGCCGTACTCTTTCCATACGATATGTTTGGCTGGTAGTAATATTATAATAATAAAAAAGAGAGAAGCCATACTTTTTGAGGCACTGAATGCTTTATTTTCTGGTCGTCCTCTTATTTAATGATTGAATAGTTGCCATACTATTAGCTATTGCGTGCTTAGAGGAATTGCAAGGTTTCAACAATGAGTCGTAGCAGTTTGGAAATTTTGTTGAAGGCTGTTGTAGGGGGGACAAAATCTGACAACCAAGTCTGATGAGTGTTGTGCCCTCCGCACACACGCCCCATTCGGAATGGGGACCCTCTCTTTCTTTTGCCTTGCCAGTTCGTTTTGCATGCCCCCGTTTTGGTGTCTTAGATGGTTAGCGTGCTTCTAAAGTTTCATCTTAGGTTGACCATGTTTCACCCCCCTTAGAATTTGCTAAGTCTTGTGTCCTCTCGGAGTTCCTTTGGCACTTTGCCTTTTGCAGGCGGCCATGGGACCTCCCGAGCCCGGCTCGCCGGGCTTCCCCTTCTGGGTTTCCTTGTTGGATTTTCTCTTTCGGACGGCCTTTGGCCTGCATCCTTCCGGTGTCCAGCTTCAGGTTCCTTAATCTCCGTTTCAAACTTGCACTGAAAACGATCATTCGTCATGCTCTCCGGGCCCGGCTCCTCGGGTTTCTCTGCCCGGGATTCCTTTGCGTGTTTGCCATTCCAAATGACCGTTAGCTTGCGTCCTTTTGGTCCTTGGACCCCAAACCCCTCTTACTGTTGATCTTTCACTTAGCATTTTTCAGATGCCCATGACCCCACGTCCCTCTGGCCTCAGGGTTCTGGACCTCTCGCCGCCGTCTTGATTTTCAAACCCACCAACCTTTTTGTCTTCCGTAACTGCATTAATTAAGTGCGTTAATTGCACTTAAGGGTATAAATAGTGGCACCGACATGCCATTTTCACATGTCAAGAAGATCAGAAGAGTGCAGAACCTTCGCCGCCTTCGCCGCCTTCGAGTCCCCTTTGCCATTCTTCGAGGATTTGCCAACTTTATTCGTCAGGTTTTTGAGGTATGTTGGCCGTACACCCTCCTGTTGCATTTTTGTAATTTTTTATGCTTAAATGACGGCTAAAAGGGGGGTAAGATGACATTCATCTAATGGAGGAGGGATAATGCTGTCAGACCCATGTCTCAAAATCTTCAGAAAATCCCTCAAACACCTAAAAAATCAGGCGTGGAACTTCACCTCCTGGGCGCTGTTCTTTGGGCTGGGTGTTCACGCCCTCCGGGTTTGGGCGTCTCCTTCGCCGTAGGCTAAACTAAACAAACAAAACTTTGAAACGGCGAATTGCCCCGTGGGTTTTGGACCCCAGAACTCCGCCTTCGGGGGGTCGTCTCCCATTCGCCGTTTTGAACGACGTTCTCGCCACATCTACCCGAGCCTCGGAGCTATCCTTGCTTTGCGCCATCGAGCATGCTAACTAAGTAGACACATCCAAACAACCGTCAGACCCCGATTCGCGGGCCTCCATCCGCGGACCGTTGTTCCCTTTTTGCTGTTTCAAATGGCCATCAAGGGACTGCCTCCCGACCCCCGAGTCCCAGATGCCTCACTTCCGCATGATCAAGAATGAGTTCAAATAAAAAAAACTCCATGTCCTTACTTTTGCCGGACCTCGACCCCCGGACTTTCGTCGTCGGGACTCCCTCCTGTTTCGGCCGTCCAAACGGAGAAGCCAGACCATCCTCCCGGCCTCCGAGCCTCGACACTCCGATCACCTCCAAGAATTCAATGAAGGAAATGAGGGTAAACTCCACCCCCGGGCCCAGTCCGTCAGGTTGCTCCCACCGGACTTTCGTCCGTGGCTCGCTGTTTCTCACGGCCATTCTCTAACGACTACCCGACCTCCTTGACCCGATGTGCTCAAACTCCAAGACTTTATTGACGTCCTTCATCCTCGTGGGTTCTGGACCCCGGAATGCTGTTTCTCCAAAGCCGTTCTGTTGTGACCTGTTCACACATCACCCCATTCAAGATGGGGACCCCTAATTTTTGCTCCATTCTGGTCTTTTGGCTTTGGTTCTCTCTCTCTCTGGTCGTTTTGTTCTTCCGGGGATGTCCCATCATTTGACCTAGGTTGGAATGTTAGCTAAGTCTGTGAAATTAGGGTTTTTATGCTTCAGGCTTGTTTGAGGACAAATAAGGTTATCAAAGTAAAATCTGAGTGTGGCAGTACAATCAAAAGGCTCAAGGCAGGATCCCACTGAATTTTCACTGAAATCCGACAACTTACTATTTTTAGTAAGTACCTAATATGAGGCCTTTTCCTCAGAATTTCGGGATTCTGACTGCATCAGCACTTTTAGGTAATTTCAAGGTGCCTGCATGTAAAATTTGAACAGATTCTGACAACTTGCTATTTTTAGTAGTTCAGGCTTCAAGAGCCATTTTTAGGGTGCACATGTATGGTTTTCCAGTGCATGTTTGGAGAATGTATCTGGGTTTTTCAAAACCTTTGCAGTGATGTAACATGCAAGTCAGGAAGATGACTTTCAGCAGTTCGAGTTTCAAAGACTATTTTTAGGGTTTGCATGCAAAGTTTTTCAACGCATGTCAGGATATTCCTTATGGGTTTTGCGAGAGCTTCGTAGTGATATGACATGCAAGTAGAATGGATCATCTTTTAGGGACTTACTATTTTTAGCCGGTGCATGCATGCAAACCAGTTTTCTGGGTTTTTCTGGGTTTCTTGAGATCCCTCGGGCACTATGACAAGCAAACTCATCCGACATCAGATTGATCGCTTTTCGGGCGTTTACTATAAATAGCATGTCTATGCCAAAGACGAGTGTGAATAGGACACTTAGGTCATCAAGATCATGTGGATCAAATTTCGGGTCAAACAAAGCTGCAGAGGTCGATCAATTTTAGGGTTTGCTAAAAATAGCAGGAGGGCTATAAATAGCAGACAAGCTTCAACGACAGGTATAAAAAAGGTAGCAAGGCCACAAGGAGCGTACCACACTAGTTCCAGATTCAAAACAGAGGAAAAGCCTTGGGGATCCACACTTCTCCAGATTTACTAAAAATAGAAGGGCAAGACATGGCTAAGACGTTGAAAATTTCCAAGTGCAAACTAGAAGGAGGATGTTAGAAATACGCCCAAGAGTGGAGGATGCCTGATGAAACTTGCTAAGTGTTGAAAATTCCCCCTCACACCCCCAGATGCGCCCAGCTAACAAGTCAATGGAGAAGGCCTTGAAATTTGCTAAGTGTAAAAAAATTCCTTCTCATAGGGTGAAATGCACCCAAGCTAGATGCAAATTCCTCCTCCCTATAGCAAATGCGCCCTTGGATGGAAGTTCAACATAGAAAATGCGCCCACCTCAAGATAAATAGAAGGGATGGAGATGAAAAAAGTTTCTAAGGCATGGGAATTCCTTCCCACCCCCCTAAATGTGCTCTCACTTGGAAGTTTACATAGTGAAATGCGCCCTTAAGTGTTGGAATTCCTTCTCATAGGGTGAAATGCACCCAAAAGTTCCTTCATCATGTGTGAAATGCGCCCACCTCAAGATAAATGGAAGGGATGGAGATGAAAAAAGTTTCTAAGGCATGGGAATTCCTTCCCACCCCCCTAAATGTGCTCTCACTTGGAAGTTTACATAGTGAAATGCGCCCTTAAGTGTTGGAATTCCTTCTCATAGGGTGAAATGCACCCAAAAGTTCCTTCATCATGTGTGAAATGCGCCCACAAGAAAGGAAGGCATGGATAAAATACGCTAAGGCAAGTAAATTCCCTCACATACCCTCAAATGCGCCCTCAAAGCAAAGAGTGGAAGTGGCCTATAGCAAATGCACCCACAAGGAAGGCAAAAGGAAAAAGGAAAAAAATATTCTAAGTGCGGGCGGATTTCCTTCCCATACCCCTAAATGTGCCCTCAAGTTCCTACACACCACATGAAATGCGCCCAAGGAAATTTGTTAAGGCAAGGTGAAGTTTGGCGTGGAAAATTCCTCCCCCACATGCTATATGCGCCCAAGGTATGAGAGGAAGGCATGATTTTGGAAAAAGTTTCTAAGTATAAGATAATTCCTCCAACCCTCCTCCCGCTCCCCCGCCCCTCCCTATATGCGCCCTTGTTTGTGAGGGAGATAAATGAAGTCTAGGCGTGGAAATGCCTAAGGGGATTAAAGTGAAAGCATGATTGGTGAAGCACGCCCTTCATGGGTGATTTAAAATTCAAAAAATTTAATTCTTCCTAAGGTATTTTCTAAAGCAAGATGAGAAATACGCCTAAGGAAGGGGTGATGTCAAAATTTTCAAATGCAAGGTGATATGTGCCCGGGTGTAGAAGGGAAATTCTCTAGAAAATCAAGGAAAATGCCAAGGCAAGAAAAATGAAGATTGCAGGTGTGGAATGCGTTCGGAATGAAAATGAGTAGACCTTAGCAAATTTTATTATTTTTTCAAAATAATAAAAATTTAACGTACCCCTTCGTCCGGATAGACATGAAAACGATGAGTTCTGAGGGGAAATTTCTTCTGGGTATTGGACATTTCCCACTGGGAGATGATTTAAATTTGTTCCACGCCTCGCTCGTATCGTTTTGACAGATATTTTTGCCCGGCACCTGTTTTAATGAATTTCCTAAGGCGAAATTAAAATTTCTCTAAGGCAAACGAGATGAATATTTTTACAAAAATGCCTTAGCTTGAGAATTGAACTAGATGACTGGAATAATTTTGAAATCAAATGCCTTAGCCGGTTGAGATGAAATTGTTCATGAAGAAGTGATTGATTTAATATTTCAAAAATGCAAACGTGATGAAGCAGGCCTATGCAGGGATGATGAATTTTTCAAAAGTTCTAGAAGTCAAATATTTCGATGCTCCGGGTGACAAGTGTTGCGACTGGTGGAGGAGGGAAAACAAAATTCAAAAGTTTACTGGTGGCTCAAGTAAGCAAGCAAATAGTTCAAGCAAGCAAACAAGTAGCTCAAGAAAGCAACAACTAGCTCAAGCACACAACCGACCAACTTAAGCAACTTGTCATGCAATTTTTATTATTTTTAATATTTTCAATCTTTGAGCATAAAGCAATTATAAGAACACATCTTGTTGAAGACACATGAAGTAACACATAGATACAGGTCATACATAAAGTATAAATATGAGGCACGAATACATGTAATACAGAGAGTATACACAAGAAGCATGAAGCATATATGTGAATAATACATGAAGTATACACATGAGTACATGAAGTCACAAAGCATACATATGAATACATGTAAGTCGTAAAGTATACACATAAGCCACTTGGTATACACTTGAATACACATGAGCCACAAAGTATACATTTGAATATACTTGAATACAAGGTATACACGAAGTCACAAAGTATACAAATGCAAAGTCATAGAGTATACACCTCAAATTCAAATACAAGTTATAGAGTATGAACTCAAATATAAATACAAGATCATAGAGTATACACTCAAATACAAATACAATCATAGAGTATACACTCAAATACATATACAAGTCATGGAGTATACGCTTGAATACAAATACATCTTGAATCCACTTACATTATTTCAAAGTACACATGTAAGGCACACGTAGTATACATAGGATGGCAGGAACATGCTCTGATACCACTGTAATGTCCCCGTATTAGGGACATAAAATGCACAGATTAAAATTTTGATTTCTAAGATTGTTTGATAAAGAGAAATGAAAGATTGATGGAATAAGATAAATGAAATGCATTATTAGTAACTAGCGCATAACTAACATAATCTGATATGACTTATTACTCCTGATCGGAATAGATCTTTGCCTTGTTTCCTCTTTCCTAACCTTGTAGGATAGTAGTTTTATTGTGCCAAGGGTGCGTGCACCATCTCGAATTGGACACCCTCAAGGATTGGTTACCTGTCTTGGGCTTCGTTCAACAGGGATGGGTTGGACACCCTCAAGGATTGGTTACCTGTCTTGGGCTTCGTCCAAAATAGATTTACCCGCCTTCCCTTCCACACACTCTGTATCCTCATCAAGAGTTAGCGAAGGGGAATTTTGGCCCGAAGTCTATTCTCGTAGGGTAAAGTCATAAAAGCTCATTGAGACACAATAATTTTTGTAAGCAATCATTGTTACATACTCATACATACTATATAATACTATATAAGAATCTACATATAATTGCTCCTAATTGATTGAGGATAATTACCTTTGGATATATATTGATCAATTATCAAAAGTTAATATCTACATTAATATTTTTATCAATATCCAATATTAATATCTTTATCCATTATCAAATATTAATATCTACATTAATATTTATTAATATCATAAATTTATAAATGATCAATTCCTAATATATTTATCAATCATTATTAATATTTAAATTCTCAACAAACTTATCAATATCCAAAGTCTATAATGTATTTACAAATTCCCTTCTACATATATAAACTTAATTATTTCTTATTTTAAATGAAATATACTTACCTTTGTTTGATCTGCTATAACCTTCTTATTCTTCTAGCCATCTTAGAGAATGTCTTTTTATAAATGATTTTATGTTCATAATATATTCTTCTATCCTTATCGATGCTTTTTCCTTCCTTTCTATTTCTTATCTCTTATTTTACTTATACCTTTATGAATGAAGACATGACTTCACAAAAATCCCTTGCCAAAGGGATACTTCCTTTCAACCGTGCCTTTTCATAAACCATCTACTATGTTTGTATGACTAATACTAATTGCTGTTTTTCAACTCCTAAAAATCGCAGTACTTTTAGTCATCTCTAACATGTGCGATTTGATTAATTTATTTAAGCTTTTTAGTAAAGAAGAGTCGGTTGCTGCTGGCAGTATATTTTATATTAATTGTTTCTTGTTAGAATGTATTTGTTATTATGATGGATCGTAATAATGTCTAATATTTATAATGTGATAGCCATGATAATATTATTTTATGTTTTGTTTTAAATCAATATTTTCTTATTTTGATATATACATTTAATATTCATAATGATTTTTAAATTGCATTTCTTTATATTTATATTTTATATTCGTGTATTTATTTCTATATTTTTTTATATAATATCTATATTCAAATCATTTGATATTTATATTGTTAATTACAATATTGAATTGCTACTATATATAATAATTATAATAAGATCAATTGTTCACATTTATTTCGCATTGTTGATATTAATATTATTATATTCGATAATTATAATTATAATATTATCTCATGATAGTTATAATTATGATAATAATAAATCGTTAAGATTCCTCTTTGTATATTTTGATATGTATTTTATTTATTTTACATTTCCACGTTTTAGTTATTTTAATATTTTGGTGTCCTATTTCGGGGACATGACAATTAGCCTCTTCCAAAATTCGACCTGGCTATAAGACTTCTAAGTCTTTTCATATTCCTCACCAATTGTTGAATGCTGAAAAGTTCTAAGTTGATGAAAAATATGAATTTGCAAGGGAGAATTTCTCAGAGTGTTGAGAGTGCGAACTTGTGAGGAAACTTCTAAGTTGCTGAGAAGTTCTAAGTTGAGTTGCTGAATGCAAAATATTCCCAAGGGCTGAAAGTGCGAATTTTGGAGGCAAAGGCTTGAGTTTCTAAAAGGTACGAATTTGAGAAGTTATTTCTCAGTTGCTGAAAGTACGGATTTAAGGTGGAAAGATTTGAGCTGCTAAGTGCAAAGTATCCTCAAAGTACGAATTTGAGAGTGAAGTGCGAACTTGTGAAGAAGATTTGAGTTGATTGCTGCAAACAAATATTTCCAAGTGTTGGACATTGTGTTGCTGCAAGTAGAAAACTTCGGAGTGCTGAAGTGAGCAAGGGCATTGAGGTTTGCAGCTGGAAATGTCAAAGTGTTGCAGCCTTTTTATTTTCGAAAATTTGCTGGCACCCTCAAAATGCTATTATTTTCTAAAACTTATTTTCTAATGACTCTTTTATATTTTTGCAGAATGGCTGAAATAGGTAGAAGAGCTGCAGGAAGGGGAAATCATGCTGAGTCCAGCAGGGCGAGCACATCAAGGCAGGCAGTGATAAAGAAGTTGAGTAAATTCTTCCTGCCAGAGTCAAAGTTTTTGTCGAAATTGGGCAAGTTGAGTGACACAAATCTTGGCTCATTTAACTTGGAGACTTTCAGAAGGCAAATAATGGGAACTGGAGGTCATCATCCATCAGTCACTTCGCATAACATTGTCAGAAGTGGACTTTATGCAGCTGCTGGTTTTCCACCAGCAATCCAGTGCCCAGAGCTGATTATGGAATATGCCAATTGCTACAACACGGAGCGGAGGACTATCATTTCATCGGATGGCAAGCTATTGGCCAATCTTACGCCTGAAGCAAGTGGGGAGGCATTTGGAATCCCAACTCATGAAAAGATGATTTACAAAACAAGGGAGAGGGCTGAAAGAATGTATTCATCCACGTTTGATCGATGTGTCGACTTGATAAATTCCAGGTGGATGAACAAGCCTAAGCCAACTCGCACGAAGCTGCCTAAGCAAATAATTTCAGAGGACTTGAGGCAAGAATTTTGCGACTTAATAATGATGCTGAGTAGAGTCGGAGGGTGCCCCCAAGCATTCGTCTTTGAACCTTGGATGTTCTATTATATCAACCTGGTGCTGGAGGGCAAGGAGTACGTAGACTGGGCATTGATGATCAGTGATAACTTACATGAACAACTCTAGAGTCTAAGGAGGACAAAAGCATTTTACATGAGCTCTTACATTGTTTACATGCTGGCCCGGATGACAAAGTATAGGGGTATCTCGTATAAGGAACCGATTGGGTGTGGCTCTCAGCAATTTAAAATACATGAGGCTTGTCCGTAGTTACATTTGACAAGCACCTCCAACTATAAGAGGGTCAATGACGCTTTCACCATGCATATAACGAGGACTTTGCAGCAGAGGACTCATCACAGGATATCCAAAGAGGCACAAGAGTTGATTGAGAAGTTCGGATGTTGGTTTATCCAATTTCCAAAGTTTACTTACATTAGGTTGCAAGGATTTTCCTCTTACCCGTACAGATTGCCCCGGTATCCCACAAACAGGATTGTGATGCTGAAGATATCTAGACAACTCATTGCCTATGATAAGATTCAAAAGAAGAAGAAGAAAGGTGGACTTGAATTCCCTATTACCATGGGGAATTTGGATGAAATCTGTCCATCACTATAGGCAGTAAGGGAAGCAAAAAATGAATTCCAGTTCTTCCACCTTTCCTACCATACCAGTAGACAACACTATGATCCCCACAGGAATATCAGATGGATATTGTCCGAGGAGTTCAGGCATAAGGCACAGATTGAAGACTTCTGGGCAAGTACAGTGGATTAGGCTGAAGTTAGGAGGATGTTTTCACGGATACCGTTGGGGATGATTAGGGAATGCGAGATTGCCCCAGTGCCAGACCAGATTGAGGAGGATATAAATGTGATACAGGCTGATTATGAAACAGTGAGGGACACGTCACTCCCACTCCCAGACTGGTTTGAGCTAGAGATTACCGACTTGGATACACTTTGCATCCCAGTCTTGACGTTCACACGGAGTTGGGTGGAGAGGCATGTGAGCCGGCTTAAGGGCAGATCAATTCCCCTTACAATTTAATGGGAGATCATAGATCACTGACTGCTAGGCAGGGAAGGCAGGTTGCTCAAGCTCCAGAGCCAAGAGGAAAAGAACTAGTCCAGCCTGAACCTCAAAGAATTGAAGAGTCCACACATACGCCATCACGGGCACATTCTCCGAGTATGCAGGAAGTGTCACTGTTTGCTGATCAAAGGGAAAGATTGAATGCAGAACAGGTAGTGCAAGAGGCAAGTCAACCACCTCGCAGAGAATCGGTGGGCCAAAGTATCAATATGCCTAGAGAGGAAAATCAGCAAGAGACAGAGGAAGGAACGACCACTGATACTCAATTTCAGCATGAGATTGAGGTAGCTCTTGAGGATGATGCTACTTTGGATCAGGATGCCCAGAGCTCAGGAGATACTGAGCCTCTAGAGGATGATGAGCCTCGTCGGCACGAGGGCGTAGAAGAAATTCATGAGGTGGAGGCCGAAGTTGAGCAGCCCTTCGTTATTTCAGACTTACGGCAGGAGGTGCCAGAATGGCTAAGGGACAGGATGAAACATGATCCTGTTGATGAGATTGATCCAGCTGCTGAGATGGAAGAATTGTTGAGTAGGATTAGTGCACCTCCAACGAAGAAGAGGCCAAAAAGTTCTCTAAAATTTCAACAGACGAGGATGGCTCTCGAACATTGCACGTAGCTGTGCCTAGGATAGAATGTGATCGAGATGAGGCTGTTCCGGAGAATTATGTGATCACTACTATGGAACTTGGCCGCCCTACTGGAGCACAAGTGGTTGAGGAGTGCGACAATTCATATCAGGCACTCAAGGACAAATTGTTCCATATCGAGGGCAAATACAAAAGATTGAAGGTAGAGCACAAAACATTGATTGGCTATGTACAACACTTGTCCCGTCCTTGTGGGCAAGAAAATCTGGCAATTGAGCTCCCGGCTGAATTTCCTAGAGTGTCAATCAGTGGCTTAGAGGATTTGAAAAGAATGGCACAAGAGGCAGATAAGTGGGTTGCCAATGTTCGCGTTGAGACAAAAAAGTTTATGGAGGATCTTGCACATGCCTATCGGCAAGCCTCCGACATTATGGCAAGAATGGAGGCAGTTAACCATGCTTGGGGTGAGGCTCGTATCTATCAAACGAGAGTTGTTCTTCGCCTATGAGCTTTGATGCACACAACTCTACCGGCTTTGGTTGAGGGAGGTGTGATTCAGGAAGGTGATAGGTATGACTTTGCCGACTGGTACTCTTCAGTGGTCATGGGCCGAGGATTCTATTATGCATCACAGGTAGATTCGGTTAGGGTTAGAAAGGCCATGACAAATATTTTTGATGGAGTCCTCAATACGCTAGAGGCTATCTTTGCTAGAAGGCTGACTTCTGAGGAGGTAACTGCAGATGGTTTGAAGAGTAGATTGGCACCATTCTTTTCTGAGGTGAAGGCCTTTGTCCAGGATGATTTCGAGAACACCTCCACCTTCTCTAGCATTATTTAGAGTACCTAGGATGCTCTAGTTGCCTGGAAGAAATCTTGTGCCCGACATGGGCAAATGGTTACAGTGTTGGAGTTTCAGTTGGATCATATCCCTCCCATTTCAGATTAGGAGGTTGAGGCTGTGTTGACCAGATTCATCGATTTTGCAGCCAGGGAAAAGGAGAAAGGAAACGCCCTTTTGGATGATTATCTTCTGGAAGGGGATGATGTGCATTGATTGCAGATAGTGGTTCTTGCAGAGGGGTGGAGAATCTCCGATGCATTCATTGCCCCACTCTTCTCAATGGCGGTTTTTAGGGCTAAAACCCTAATCAGGGCATATGTGGCTCAATCTGAGCCTTTCATTGTATTTGAATCTAAGTTGTCCACTGCACTGAGCTTGATATAAAAGGGGCATCCCCCCCTCATTTGTAATATATCAAGAGTTAGAGGAAATCAGAGATAGAGTTGAGCTAGAAAGTAGAAGAGGCATTTAGTGAATAGCTTAGAAGTTAGCTTAGTTTGAAAAGGAAAGAAAAGCTTTCCTTTTGAAAGTTTTTGTAAGAAGTTGTTGTGGAAGACTCATAATACAAAGAATTTCATTGATTGGTGATTCTCTCTTTCGTTGTGAGTAGTTGGCAAGGCTTTTCGTCTTTCCGATTCAAGTAGATAGAGTAAAGTAGAATTTTATTTCATGCAAGTAGCTGTTAGCCGTGGAATGCGTGGTTTGATTTAAGCAAGTTTCTTTCATCCATACCACTAGCGGGCTCGCTGACGGTGAGTTCGCCTTGCGTGGTCGACTGGAGTATTGGCACTTAACTTCGATTGTGGTTCATATGTCCATATGCATCGTTGTGATGGTATGTGCATGTTGTGTCACAATTTGAACACCTTTCTCATCCTTTGAAGATTGCACCGATTTTGTAGAAGTTGTCCAAAGGGAGGCGAAGCAAAGTTTGGTTCGAAGCTTGCTGAAGTCGATCCTCGCATCCCACCTTTAGGAGTAGACTATAGAATCCCTACCCTTGTTCCTTTTAAATTTAGCATTTTCCCGATTAATCTAGGAATCAAAGCATCATCGTCAAATCATTCGCTTCTTAATTGCTTAATGAGTTGAACAATTGTGTAAGTCCCCTTGGAATACCCAGCATATTCACATCAAACCAACTGAAGCTATCCCCTGGCATAAGGAACCTTGGAGTTGAACGCATGATCTTTCACGCAATCTTAGCATGAGGGACACTTTGATCAAGAGAGGATAGAGTTACCATTGACAAACTTTATTCTACGTTGGTGCGGTCATAAAACACCTGCCAATAGAATTGGCGCTAGAAGGAGGGCTACTACTACCCTGAAGCAATAGAATTATAAAAAAGTATAATGTACCAAAATGGTGCTACCTCATAGAGAGATATTTCCGGTGTTGCAACCAAATTTGGGATTCAACGACGATCAAAAAGACATTCTTTCGGGATTGAACAATCTCACGTGGAGGACAAAGAGAAGTGCAGATGAGTATATGCGAACAAGCTTCGTATTGGAAGAAGAAGAAGAAAGGCTATCAAAATCCAAGTTGCTATTGAAAAAGACTTGTTGAATCAAAGACAACCACTTGCTCCCGCGCGTCGCCAATAGAAGAAGCAACTTCATCCTGGATCGTATCAGTTCATTCTCGCCGGACAAGCTGAAGAGAATTTTGAGGTCTGCACCCAGTTCATCTAAGGAACTTGTAGAGCTAGAGTTACCTACCAGGACAAGGAAGAAGAAGGAGGTCCGATCAGGCGAAGAGGCTCCCTCAAGTGAGGAAGTTCTATCAAATGAAGGAGTTCAATCAAGCGAAGAAGCAGTAAGCGGTGAGGAAGTTTCAAGTTTATTCAAAACTCGGCTAGCGTTTCAAGGTTTGCCCAACAGGGACCAGCCCAAGATATCACATCGGTAGCTATTCAACAGCAACAACCAGTTCAAGCCGCTACACCAATTGTTCAACAACTGCCAGCTCAAGCAGTCGTATATCGGTGGCGACAAGCAATGGCTCAGCCGGCTCCCAATGGTGCTACTTGGTTCCTTACCAACCCATCTCCGCTAGAGTTCAATGACTGTCATGACATGCCGAAAAATCCGGAGAGTTTCTACTCCAAATTCCATGTCCACGATGTGAATCGCACTGCTGAGGACCATATCAAAATGTTTGAAGATCATCTGCGCAACAGGCAGATTGCTTATGGAGACGTAGCTTGCAGGTTGTTCCCGTATTCTTTAGGAGAAGAAGCCCATTACTGGTTCATCCACTTACCAGTCGGGTCAATAAGATCATGGGAGCAGATGAAAACGGCCTTTGTCGGAAAGTTCGGGATACCTATCACTCTCGCAGAGCTATTTAGACAGTTTGTAGAGGTAAGGAGACAAGAGAAAGAGCCTATTCATGTGTTCAACAATAGATTTTAGAAGGCTCTCACAAGACTGCGTACTCCTTACACCATCACCGACGCTCAAGAGAATTACTACGCCGCCTTGGATCCCTTAACGACAATGTTTGTGAGAGAAGCTCACCTCGCTCTAGCTAACATGAACTTAGCCTATGCTAAGGCTATTGAAGTGAGTCAGAATATGGGGCAGAACACAACAGGGCCTTCATTATACACTGGCTTAAGTTCTACAAACAACCAAATACAAACCTGGAATCAGCAAGTTCCAGCGTTGAATCCAGTTCCCCAACCAGCTTACCAGGCAACTGCGCCATCAAATCAGTTAGTACTCCACCCTGGAGCACCCTTGTCTCAAGTGCCAACAACGCAACCTATTTATCTGCAGAACACAGTGCCACCAACAAAGGCTCAAGAAGAAAGGGATGAAATAAAAGAGTTGGTGGAACAAGTGAAGAAGCTGTCAACTGAGGTGACATACCTTAGAAATAAAAATAATCAGATACAAGCCATGCAAAGGAATAATCAAGCACATCAAGGTGCTAACCGAGGATATTCCAATAATCCTCCGAACCACCACGATACCCATCAAGGATACAATCATGAGAACAATCTTGGGTATAGAAACAACAATCAAGGATTCCAAAAGAGATCCTGGAATACGGGGCCTAATAATGGAGGTGTCCCTTCACCACTGGACAACTCGCCGCCGCCTGAGAACCGTCCTACAGACAGAGTATACTTGGCAGAGGCCGCCCTGTCAGGATGGTGTAGATTACATAATACTAGTCAGCACTCCGAGCTTCAATGCCACGAGTTCCAAGTAGCTGCTGACATTTTCAGAGGAGAAGTGAAGAACACAGAACCCACGGAGAATCCTCCAGTTACGGGGTATGAAATAGTTCCAGCACTCCGATATGATCAGGCCTTGATCTTAGAAGATTTCAAGTTCCCGCCTGAATTCCAGAGTTATACACCACCGTCGGTTAATTAAAAGTTTCCACCAGCTTCAGCAAATGGTCCTGTGGGGACGCTAGAAGCTCAAGCGCCTTCAGAGGCTCATGCCACATATGCGTCACCAAACGAGCCTCTCAGCAGAGATGGTTATAGTTTTCCGCCTCTTAACAACAGTGTCCTGGTGGAAGGAGTCAGAGAAGTACAAGCTCTCCAGACTGCTGGAGGTGGACCCCCTAAAGTGTATCAAAGGAGTTATCCTCAACATGTGCCATTGACCACGTTGACGCCTCCGAATAATTTTACAACTCCTCCGCATCCCAACACGAGCAACGTGCCAATTGCGCCAAAGGACTCTCTGGAGTATAGACAACAAAGTACAACACAAGGCAGAGGTGGGCCACAGATCACTCAACAGCTTGTTTACCAGACTGAACGGGGACAAAAGGGGAGTTCTCCTAGGGAAGATATAAAGAAGCTGAGCTCCTATGTGTTGGAGGAATTTAAGAAGATAAAAGTCAGTCTTCCCCTCTCTGAGTTGATGAAGGTTCAAGAGGTAAGAGACACTCTTTTGGGGACGTTGACTGAAACTCCCATCACAAGAAGCACTTCACAAGAGGCACCCAACGTACCAAGAAATCCCTAGGTTATCATACAGTCCCGTCCCGCACATAACACAAATGTGGTGCAAAGTGTGCCCCAAACGCCCTATAATTCATGGGAGGCACAACAACAATCTCAAAATTTTGAAGGCATGGTATTAAATTCTGCAGACACCCCTGGAAAGATCGAGACCGAGAAAAGTTCTCCACCTAATGATGCCACAAAGCCGAAACAAAATACAAGAGATGAGACTCAAGGCAGACAAGTTCAACTGGACAGGAAAGATGAAAAGAGAAATGATGTAGCAGAGGAAAGAAGAAAACTAGTAGAGTTTTATCAGGGGAAAGATGAACCAGCCCCATTCTTAGTTTCAGTAAGAATATTTGGAAAAATGCTACACAACTGTTTGATTGATTCCGGAGCCTCAAGTAACGTCATGCCGTTGAAGGTATGTGAAAGGTTGGGTCTAATCCCACTCCACACCAACAAGAAGGTGACCCAACTAGATAAAACTGAAGTTCTTGTTGTTGGGGAACTAAATGACATTCACATGTAGCTAGCCGCGGATCCCAGGATCCAGAGCCGTATTGACATTTCCGTTGTAGATATACCAGATGGGTATGGCATGCTGCTCAACAGAGATTGGTCTCGAAGGCTGAACGGATATATCGCAACTGACTTTTCTCACATGTGGTTGCCTTGGAGAGGAATCCCTAATCAAATAAGAGTGGAGAGCACACCACGGCTCAGGTTGATGATCACCGAATATGGTGGCAATAATGAAGTACTATTTGTAGAGATTGATCTGGGCTCGTACAAGCCAGTCAAACAAGAAATCCTCATGCTGCAGAGTGTAAATGAAGAGAAACCCTTGGAAAGTACATCCTCCTCTATTGAAATATTGATTGAAGATGATTCAAGCAAGAGTGAGGGAATGTTCGAGAACTTTAGGAACTTTGTGCTGAAGAGCGTCAAGCAAAGAATAGAATTAGGAAAGAATGCCTCCATCAGCAGTATGCTAATGCCCAATTGGTGTAGAATCCATGAGGCTTTCCATCCGGAATTTACATGTGCCATGTGAAAATGGCCATAGAGCAAGTTTCAAAGAAAGTTCCACAAGCCTCTTTGGTAGAAGAACTTGAACAAGTAAATGAAAGAAAAAGCTCCCTGACAGAGAAATTGGTAGAAGGTGAGAAAATTGAGCCCGCAGTAGAGAAGAATGATCCCAACACACGTAGCAGTCCCATGGAGAATCAAGTATGGACTCTGAGATTTGATGGGTCAAAATCCAAGAAAGGGAATGGAGCAGGATTTGAACTTATTAGCCCCAAGGGAGAAGCATATCTAGGTGCTTATAGACTCCAATTCCCTTGCACTAACAATGTCACCGAATATGAATCATTGATTCACGGATTGATCCTAGCAATAGAGAAAGGTGCCAAAATCGTGCATGCCATTGGGGATTCAGACATAGTGGTCTGCCAGGTAAGAAAGCAATACACCTGTCACGAAAAAAGATTGGGCCATTACCGGAACAGAGTCTGGGACCTGATCGAAAGCTTTGACGCGTTCAATATCAGGCAGGTGTACAGATCCAGAAATCCAGTGGCAAACTCTCTCGCACAGGCGGCTAGTTCGTTGGAACCATTGGCCATGGAGGGCTTAAAGAAGTTCACGGTGGAGTTAATCTCCACACCCTCAATTCCAGATAACATAAAGAATTTCCAGGTGTTCGATGATGATAAACAGATTTTGGAGTTTCTGACAAGCTCTGGAGTATTCGAAGCACAGATTAAAGACGAAGAAGAGTTAAAGGAAATCAGAGATAGAGTTGAGCTAGAAAGTAGAAGAGGCATTTAGTGAATAGCTTAGTTTGAAAAGGAAAGAAAATCTTTCCTTTTGAAAGTTTTTGTAAGAAGTTGTTGTGGAAGACTCTCATAATACAAAGAATTTCATTGATTGGTGATTCTCTCTTTCGTTGTGAGTAGTTGGCAAGGCTTTTCGTCTTTCTGATTCAAGTAGATAGAGTAAAGTAGACTTTTATTTCATGCAAGTAGCTGTTAGCCGTGGAATGCGTGGTTTGATTTAAGCAAGTTTCTTTCATCCATACCACTAGTGGGCTCGCTGACGGTGAGTTTGCCCTGCGTGGTCGACTGGAGTATTGGCACTTAACTTCGATTGTGGTTCATATGTCCATATGCATCATTGTGATGGTATGTGCATGTTGTGTCACAATTTGAACACCTTTCTCATCCTTTGAAGATTGCACCGATTTTGTAGAAGTTGTCCGAAGGGAGGCAAAGCAAAGTCTGGTTCGAAGCTTGCTGAAGTCGATCCTCGCATCCCACCTTTAGGAGTAGACTATAGAATCCCTACCCTTGTTCCTTTTAAATTCAGCATTTTCCCGGTTAATCTAGGAATCAGAGCATCATTGTCAAATCATTCGCGTCTTAATTGCTTCATGAGTTGAACAAGTGTGTAAGTCCCCTTGGAATACCCAGCATATTCACATCAAACCAACTGAGGCTATCTCTTGGCATAAGGAACCTTGGAGTTGAACGCATGATCTTTCATGCAATCTTAGCATGTGGGACACTTTGATCAAGAGAGGATAGAGTTACCGTTGGCAAACTTTATTCTGTGTTGGTGCGGTCATAAAACACCCGTCAACACTTTCCAAACGGCTAACACCAAACAACTTTCCCGCTTTATGGCTCCAGGTGCCCTAATAACGATCCAAATGCCTTCCAATTCGGAAATAAACACTGACCCACGTGCTGAAATTTGACCCTCTCCCACTTGAACACTTCAAATTATCCAAATCTGAGGTCGAGAGAAACCATCCGGGTTGCCCTGCCGTGTTTGCCCTTCAAACAACATTCCGACAAGAGAAGTTTGGCCTCTTGGGCCCGGACCACCAAACTCCCTCCAGTGAACTACTGATAGTAATTTTGACTAAGTGTTAGATTTTTGAATGATGAATTCTCCAATCTGACAATGCTTTGCAGGGATTTGTCTAACCATTTGTGTCGTCATGCTTACCCTACCTTTGTGTGCAGGATATATGGAATCGGGTGTAGAGGCCTCGGGGGTAGTCAAGGACAAAGGAAAGAGAACTGCAAAATCTCCTCAGGGTAAAGAGGACAAGGATCAAATGAAATATCAGTTCCAAGGGGCACCACTGCAGTCCAGAATCACCACTAAGTGGAAGGATATCTCTAACACCAATATTGGGCATGTGAATATTGATGATTTCATATAGAGGGTCAGAATCAACCCAAAAATAGATAATGCAAAATTGATCAGAAGCAACGAGATAGCGAAGGCTGCCGATTTCCCTCCCTCTTTGGTTGCCCCGGAACTAGTAATGGCTTGCAGAGAGGCATATCAGTTGGAAACAAGAACTATTGTTGACCGAGATGGGAATGTGTTGGCTGACATGTCAGCCTCAGGAATAACGAAGACCTTCCATATCCCAATCTTCGAGGAGATGGAACTACCAACTATCAAGGAGTGCAAAGAAATGTGGGACAAGGACCCCATGAGATGCAAAAAGCTCATAAATCAATATTGGCTCAAAGACAAAAGGGGCAGTGCTGCAAAAGTTCCTCAGGAGCTCTTTCGTAGCGATTTCTTCGAGGATTATCACGATTTAGTCACTTTGCTGAGCAGAGTAATGGGCCTCCCTGGTGCGTCCTCCTTTCAGGAATGGATGGTATACTTCGTCGAGTAGATTCTCCGCGGAGAAGACACTACATTTTATTTGGGAGGGATAATCAGTGATTGCTTCCATGAGGAATTTATGAACATTAAAAAGACCTCCAAGTTCTATATGACTTCCTACCTAGTATATTCACTGGCCGAATGGAGGCACTACAATTGTTTATTCAGAGCTCCAAACGAAGAACCTAGCAGGGAGCTCAAGGTTTATGACAGATACCCCCAGCTGCAATTCAGAAACTTCAAGAAAGACTACTGTAGGGTGAACGATGCGTTCATAGTTTACATCATCAGGTTGCTCAGGGGTGACTTTGGGAGAAGAATTTCCCATAGTGCTCAAGGTTTTCTCAAATAGTATGCCTTTCTATTCATTCAATATCCTAAGTTCACATACATCCGCGCCAAGGGATTCTCAGAAAGACCGAACAAGCTGCCCCGGTATCCTAATGACCGGATAATATTGTTGGAGCTCTCTCGGCAGCTGCGGCACATTCATGCCCTTTTAAGCAATAAGCATCTAGCGGGGATCCCTTATCCCCTTACACTTGGCCAGGGAATGTATGAGCTTTATACTTCCTAATGTGCCCAAAATTTAGAGAAGGAATTGGCCGAATACCATCTCAAATCCCACACGACCAGACCGTGGATGGATCTGTATGGCCACATCAGAAAAGCAATTGGACAAGAGTATGCCCATCTTCACAGCATTGAGGACTTCTGGGCCAATTGTAAAGATGACTTTGAAGTGCAAATAAGGCACTATATGCGGATGACAGCATACTTCGTGAAGAAGGTGAACTTGTTCCCGGTACCCGATCAACTGAAGAGGATGAAAATACTGTGATAGACCCTAGGTACAATGCCATTGCCAATGTACCACTACCAATGATTGATTGGGACGAGCAAGAGGTCGATGACCTCGACATTCTCACCAATCTTGTTGAGGCTCAAACTAAGGAATGGATTGATGGGCAAATTGCCCGGTTAAAGCAACAAGGGGTCGTCCTAACCTATAAGGGGCTCGAAAGTGAGCCAAGTGGATCTGATAGTGGGGTACCTACTGCATCAACTGAAGAAACTTCAAAGTCCCCCCCACCCATTCGTTCAAGGAAAAGGAAAGAGATTGACGAGCAACAGTCTGATCCAAAGGTGTACTCTAGAAAGGCCTCGGAAGGTGAACCTTCCAAGAAACACAAAAAATCAGGCAATGTCACCGAATTGCGTGTGATTCAAGAAGATCCACTCCACGAGGGAGAAGAAATGGAGATTGATCAAACAAAGTCTCCACCTATCTCATCTACTGCTACGACCACTGCTGCTATGGCCACCACCCCGCTTATCCCACACGCAGTAGTTGCTACCTCTCCGCCCGCGGTGGATATCTCTATCCACCTTGTTTCTACCTCTCTCGTGGCACAAGTCATATCAGTGGATTCATCTTCGGCTACCACTTCTCCAATTTCCTCATCATCCATGTCTCCATCTATTCATCTTCCGACTACCACTGCGGCAACTGTAATGCCTGCCCTTACCCTTCCAGAATCTTTTGTGAAATATATGCAAAACGTACCATCTGAGCTCTTAGGGATGCTTGCAAACCTGGCGGTGTAGGTTGCAATTGCCCAAGTGATAACCAACCTCCTAGTTCCTCCTCTTCCTACTGAGCCGCCCACAATGGAAGCCACCATGCAGATTTCTAAGGAGCTGGACTGACAACAACAGATGGAGGCAGCCAAAGGGTTGGAAGAAGAGGCAGACGATTATCACGAGCACCCCATATATGAGCATAGAGTAATTGATGAAGTCGCCTATGAATCTTCCGGTGATGATGGCGAGGGTCTAGATATGAAGATGATTGGAGAAACATCTGACCTGAGCTTGATGCGGAGTTGGTCAAGCAACTCAAAGAGATCGAAGATAAGGAGGCTGAAAGACAGCCTATCATTGAAGAAGAGGTTGCTGCCATAGAAATGAAAGGTGATAAATCACTAGTGGAAGAGCATGACCACGACCCCGGACATGATGAAGAGATGCTCCCTCGCGATGAACAAGAGGGGAAGGAAGAAGACAAGCCTGGAGAAGAGGTTGAAGTTCATGAAAACCTAGAAATTGAGCAGCCCGAGGAGCACGAGCACCATGAAGAAAAGGAAGAAAAGGATGCCAAAGGGGAAGACAACCCCAAGGAACGCCTGCTCATCCATACCTTTCTCAGTACAGAGCTTAGAATTCATAATTGCTTGTATCAAGCATTATAATCCAGCCACAAGGGAAATCCAGTCAGTCGATGGAAGAATCATATGTAGCTTAAAGCCAGACATGATTGAGAAATGCTTCTCCATCCCACCATGGCCTGGAAGTGTTACCATCAATATAGAAGAATGTGAAAGGATATGGGAAGAGCATCAAGAAAAATATAGCAAGAAGATTGCACACAGGTGGCTGAAAGATAAATACAGTACATTGCCAAAGAACGTCGAGAGAGGAGAGTTCAAGGACGAATTTGCTATAATAATCACCCTACTCAACCGGATTACTGGTCAAGCAGATGCAATGAAGTTTCAGCCTTGGATGTTCTACGTAATACCTCACATAATGAAGAAGACAAAGTTCTATGACTGGCCTACTTTAATTAGTGATTGCCTTCACCATCAAATAACCAAATACTTTAATAGACATGCATTCCACATGGTCTCCTACCTAGTCTACTTGGTTGCCTATCAGGGTAAATTCAGAGGGTTAAACACAAAGGGTTCTTTAAATGTTCACACCATTACAAAAGAGTGAATGAAGCATTCTTAATCTACATAGTGCGTGACCTGGACAATGAGCTACATGTTCGCATCTCATCTATTGCCAGGGCAGCAATGTCAGAATGGGCTGATTGGTTTATTCAGTTTGCCACTTTCACTTACCTAAGGGTCTACGGCTATTCAGGAGCTCCTCTTATGTTGCCAAGGTATCCGTCAGATGAAGTTGTGTGTATGGAATTTCTTAGACAGGTATCAGATGTTCACACTCGCCTGCGCAACAAAAAGAAACCAGCCTTCAACTTTCCTTTTGCTTTAGGTATTTACAAGTGCAAATCATCCACAGGCACTAAAATAATGGGTAATGAGTTAGATAAACTTGGTCTCAAGCCTTTCAGCGAGAGACGATCATATGATCCCCATGGTGTCTATGCAACTCGACTTGGTCAGAACTATGCTCATGTGCCCAAACTTGAAGAATTTTGGGCTAACTGCAGAGACGAGTACGAGGTGCGAAGGCGAAGTAATAGTAGGCTCACCTTTCATCAAATGAAAGATTGTTTATCCGAAGACATTGAAGGGTTATCAGATGATGACGGGGATGTAATTCTCCCAGCCTATAATAGAAATCAGGTTGAACAACAACCTCTTCCATAGGTCAATTGGGCTAACAAAGAATGCATTACAGTGGAAGGACACGACAAGTGGTAGAGTACAACAAGACTTTCTTAATCCTCAAAAGGAGGGAGTCCATTCCGATAGCAGAGCCGCCAAAGAAACATTCATCTCTTCCCTCTTCTTCAAAAGCTCAAACGGAGATGAAAGGAAAAGTTCAGTCTCAAGATGTTACAAAGGGCAGTAGATCAGCAAAGAGTGCCAAGAGGAGGTTGGACTACATAGGAATTGTTATACAGGAGCAGCCTACAACTGAAACAGAAGTTCCTCCACTTGAGCCCATACTTCAAGAAGTACAAAATGAGCCTTTAATACAAAACCCTTTACCATCTCCTAGGTCTTCGCCAATTCACATTGATTTGGAAGATGAGGAGATAGAGGCCGATGTTGCAGTTATTCCTCCCTTGGATGTTAGTAGAGATACCACATCTTGGCTTGAGAGCTCCTTGGGAAGGACGAGAAGAAGGCCAAGAAAGAAATGCATTTTGAGAGGAATCTTGAAGGTGAAATGGTCATGGAGACAGGTACGCCTCTTGAAGATAAAATCAGGGATGAGGTGGATGTTGATGATTTCATAATGGTCAAAGCAAACATTGGTAAAAGTACCCGACATGCTGATATGAGTTTGTTTAAGATGGTAACTGAAAATATTCAAGAAAGAGTGCAAAAGGATGGAGAAGACAAGGCAGCCCTCAAGGCTGAAAATCATCAACTCCGGTTGTATATATCAAATCTTATTCAAGGCACCTCACAAACAACACAGTTGCTGCCACAAGTTTTAGAAACACCAGCTGATCAACAACAGTTGAGGCAGTTGGTTATTTGTAGAAAACAAACTCAGGAATGGATTGAAGAGTTCATCGTCAGAGGAAAAGAGATTCTAACACAGGTCTTCCAGTTGAGATACAAAGCACATGACTTACGTCAAGGTATCCAAGATTTTGAGCAGTTGATAGCCGAGTTCAAGCCTATGCACGAGATCATAATTGCAGATTTAGAGATGGCTTATGGCTCTACAATGGCAAGAGAACACAAAAGACAGATCTTGGAGTGGAAAAAAGATCACCTTTTCAAGGTTAATACATATGTTAGAATATCTAAGGAGTTTGTAGTGTATAAACAAAGGGTTATTGATACTCTTAAGTTCATCAGAGAATTTGTTGCAACAATTCCTTGTCAGTATTGCCTTGAGTATGGTTCATACATTGGGCTTGACGTAGTCCAAACAGAGTTTCAGAGTATCTTGCATGGCTGCAATGGCAGTGTTGGAAGAATGAAGATGATTTCCATGATGTTAGCACAGTTCGAGAAAGCGGCCAATGAGAGTGAAGATTTCTTGAGATCTATTGCAGATGGCGAAGAAATCTTGGAAAAGCGGCATTTTCCTATTAATAGTATCAACACTCCCACCACAGATGAAGTTGTCCGCTTTTTAGCGGATGTGATCGAGATTTAAATCAGCTTTCTTCTAGAAGCTTCTTCCACCCTTTCTTTCTATTCTTGTCTCAAATCTTATCCATTTTCTTGAGGATAAAAAGAAAACAGTTGTAACGAGTTGGCACTTTCCATTTTTAGATGCTTTCTAGGGTTTAGATGTTTTATCTTTTCTAGAATTAGAAATAAAGCTTGCATGTTGGCAAGCAGTAGTTGTAAAAGCAAGGAGATTTTAGGGTTCCCTACTCCTTTGCTTAGTTATAAATAAGAGCAGTGTTTGCTCATTTTTCTTCAACCGTGCTTGTGATAACAGAATCGTTGAGCTTATGCCTTCATGTTTGTTATCGTTTAGTGTCAGTTCACTTTGTGTAAAGAGCAAGTTTGCATGCCTCCTTAGCTGCAAATCCTTGTTTAGTGCATGTGTTATGTGTCATACTGGTTGATCGCATGTTGCAAGTATTTTGCTACAACTTGCTATCTTGGAATTGTAATCTTTGTGCCAAAAGTTTGAGTAAATATAATCTTGAGCGTGCTTTGCTGCTTCGATATAAATATCTCAGATTTCCATTTATTGTTTTGTGCTAGAAGTGTGAGGAAATAAAATCTTGAAGCTTGCTTTGCTGCCCTTGAAATAAAGTCTCATATTTCTGTAATACTTTTATGATCTCCTTTTTTAGCTTGCATTGAAATTTAGTAGATGTATGTTGAGGAAAGTTTATTCAAGTATCTTTGTCAGAAAATCAACCTCGTCCATTTCTAAACTCTCTTGCTCTGCGTTTACTTGAGAGGATAGAAACGTTTTAGTGTAAGTTAAGTTGTAGTTGTCAAGTTTCATTAAAGGGAAAACCTCAGCTGCAACATCTAGAGTTCTATAACCTTGTGTTCTCGCAGCTGAATCAAAAAGATAGGCAAAAATTAGTTTTAGTTTACTTACTTTATGCAACTCAGCAAAAGAGGGAGCTTCCCCTCCTAATTCAAAGAGCAGTTTACTACACATAGCTGTCCATTTCCAAAACGCATTCCAGAGGTGCGATTTGAAACGCCAACAAGATTGATGCAAAAAAGCGTCTTTGAAAAGGATTGAATGGACCAAAATAGAGCACCCAAGTTTGGTGAGTGGAATATTTGACCTTGGGAGTTACAATTCTTGAAACATAGATTCATCATGAGGGTGGAGTTGGAATTTTGACCATAGATTCAGGTACCCAAATTGGGCTCATGGTTTTGGCCCATGGTATTGGAAACAATTGGCGTTTTCTCGAATTGCCTTTGACTATATATTGGATAATTGGCTTAGAGTTATTGAGGCACTTGTTCATGTAGGATTATGTTGGTAGAATTCTTCTAGACTATATAGTGTTGATCTCATCGAAGTACAAATGCTCTTGTATTGTAACATATTGTTATTGATAAAACATTGGGTCTATGTTGGAGGCTAGGGCTTTTCCTTTCTAGAGTTTTCCCAAGATTTATCTATGTCACTCTTGCTTTGTCATTGTTTCTTTCTTCTCATTATTTGAATTTCCTTTATTCTTTTTCTTTCTAAGAGCTATTTTACATATTGAAATTGTTGGCGTAAGAACTAACACCTCTGGAGTGTGAGTTTGTACGGACAGCTATGCACACTACGTAATGAGTGCTCTTCAAATTAGGAGGGGAAGCTCCCTCGTTGTGCTGGAATGCATGAAATAGAAAACTAAACTAATGTCCTATCTTTTTGTTCTCAGCTGGTAGAGGCACAAGGTTAAGAAAACCTAGAACGTTGCAGCTAAGTATTTTCTGGTTTCGCAGATCATGTAACTACAACTAAGCTAACTTCTTTAATATCTATCCAATTTCCTCAAGAAACAGAGCATGAGGAAATGGAGCAGGAATGTATTGTACGATAAACTCCAGGTGCGGGCTCACAACATGAAGGCAAGGGAGGCGCAACTATTTGCTAATCCGGGAAGAAGTTTATTAAAACAAACAAATAAACGGTAAACCTGGTACAGCTTCACAACATGAAGGCAAGGTAGGCGCAACTATCTGCTTGGCTGAATGAGTCTACTATAACACACATCAAACGATAAGCTTTAAGTACAGTTTCGCAACATGAAGGCAAGGTAGGCGCAACTATTTGCTCTTCTGAATAGGCTTATAATAAACAAAACAAAAGGTAAGCAACTGGGACAGTAGATTGTATAGACGCAACACGCATGCAATAACGATCAAACCAGCAACCCCATTTAACTAAGGTCAAATAAACACCATGACAATAACATGAAGGCAAGGTAGGCGCAGCAATTTATTATAACAGCAATTACTCTTTGAACAGATACAATAATAGCAATACTACAGGCAAGGTAGGTGCAACATGTATGCTATCAAGCAAAAGTTAAATACAAATGAGCTTAAAACTCTTATTTATAGACTTCAAGGTGTAGGCAACCCTAAAATCACCTTGAGTCAACTAAAGACTTGCAATGCATGCAAGATCTTATTCCTAAACCCTAATTGAATGAAACTATACAGTTAACTGGGAAACTATCATCAGTTAACTGAAACATCTAATCTAAATGGACAAGGTGCAACATGCACGTCCTTATTGAAAGCAAGTCAACTGGAATGCTATCATCAGTCAACTGAAAAATCTAATCTAATCTCCAAGTATATGTAGATGTTTCCAAGAAAGACATGCATGCAATGTATAACAGCAAGTTAACTCGGAAAGAAGCCTCGAGTTAACTACTTCTGATGACTCATCATTGTAAGCAACTGCATGGTCTAACTGAACATCTACTCCAAGTTTATCATCTCCTCCAGGAATTTATCAATAGTATCATCATCTGGCACTTTGACGCTGTCCACGATGATTAACTGCTTGTCCAACTCTTTGTCTCCATCTCGGATCTCCCTCTGACTATCTCTAACCTCTGTGGTCACCTTTTTGAAACTGATAGTCAGCATTGTAAACTCCTCCATCTTGGACGCCTCTGGCCCTCCACATAGGTTATCATGAACTAACTCTTCGAACTCAGCTTGAACTGCCTCTAACTCGGCGTAGGTACCATCCTCATGCCGATAATGACATGGGATCTGAGTGATGTACTCGCTGATGAAACGAAGAGCTGCAACAACCTTTTCCTGAATCATGCTCATCTTAGCAGAAATCCTGTCATATGTCTCCACCCTGCAAAGATACAATTCTCTCCAAGTGAAGACCTTCTTCTGATCTCCATCTGCTTCAATGGCGTCATAGATTCCTGCAAGCTATGATATCAAAATCAGGTCCTTCGGCTTACGCTCGGCTATGCAAATCTCGAGCTCCTGAATTCTCTGGCGAAGACTATGTGCGTCAACCCTCAACTGATATAGCTCTATGAGGAGGTGTCGACCAGCAATGATAAAGTCTTCAATCCAGGTATCCAGTAGCTTTCCTCGATTAACCAAGTGTTGAATCTTTTGCTGCTCTGCGGCGGTTTCTCGAAGTTGTGGAAGTAAAGGTGCTTGCCCCTCATTGCCATGAAGCAATCCTGAGATGTACCTGCGAAGTTGTCTGATTTCAGCCTTGAGAACTGCCTTATCCTCACCATCTTTCATGACGCGCTCCTCTAGATTACTCGCGACGACTCTGAATAGATTCACGTCGGTGTGTCGAGTATTCTTACCCAGATTAGTTTTGACGAAGGTAAAATCACCAACATCAACTTCATCCAAGTATTTGTCTTTTGGAGGAGTAGCAACCTCTATGACGATCTCTGCCTCAAGATTCTTCTCAATATTTATCTGCTTTCTGGCCCTCTTATTCAACCTGTTCTGATAGGGCTCACCAAACTCAGACAAATCAAGATTATATGAAGGCATACGCCTCTCCCTCTCCAATGACTTCTCGAGCCAAGATGAATAAGGAATACTGTCCTCTCGAGGTGGAGTCGTTTCTACTGTATTAGCTGCTGGCAAATCCACTGGTATGCAGGTCTCATGTATCGAAATCTCAGGCTCCGAATCAATATCTATGGGAGATGAGTGCGCTGAAAAAGGTGAACCTGGAGATGACAAACCGGCCTCAGTCTGAATAACTGCTCTGGAAGTACTCTCTGAACTGGAAGTGTTGGCTCTTGAAGTACTGTCTCTGTAACTGGAAGTGTTGGCTCCTTCTCAACCTGTTTCCTTTTGGTGATGCTTTTTCCTTTTGAATTAATTCCCATCTTAACCCCTTCAGGCGGCCTCATAGTAACCTTGACTCGAGGTTTAGCTCTAGAAGTAGAAGGTAAAGAAGAAACTACCACTGCTGGCGGCTCTGTAACTGGGATCACCCTTCGCTTCCGCTTGCTCTCAAGGAAGTACATGGTGGTTTTGATAACAGACCTGGATAAGTCTTTCACTGAAGTGTTCAATGGAACATACCAATCAGGTTGGCGAAGTGGCTGGCGAGCAACTTGGTCTCTAATGAATGAATGAAGTAGTATCTCACCATCATCATCAGACAAACCTTCCACATCCTCTGACAAGAAATCAGCAATCTGTGGAATAGTAAGCCTACAATAATGACAACGGCGCACCTCAAATTCATCCTCACAATTGACCCAAAAGTCCTCAAGCGCTGCCGAATGTGAAACATTTCGCTCCAACCTTGCTGAATAATGACCCAACGGATCATAGGCACGCTTCTGAGGAAAACACCCAAGCTGAAGTTTCTCTAACTCGTGTGCCATTAACTTGCAATCAACAGCCGTTTTGCATTTGTAAATGCCTAACTCAAACGGAAAGATGAAAGCTGGCTTATGTCGATTGCGAAGAAAAGTGTGAACCTCATGTGCCTGTCTCATGAACTCCATGAAAAGAACCTTATCCGATGGGTACCTCGGTAGCATCAGAGGCTCTCCTGTATATCCATATACACGAATATATGTGAAAGTAGGAAATTGGATAAACCAATCTGCCCAACTCTCCATTGCTGATTGTGCCTCCGTAGAAATCCTCACATGCATCTCGTTATCTAAATTTCTGACTGTTCTCATAAGAAAGTGATCATTCACTGCTGTAAAGTCCTGTTCAGCTTTCGAAAACTCCAACTGAGGGTAGTATTCGTACACTCGCTGAACACCCAGAACTCCATCGGTCTTTAATAATTTAAAGCTGCCTTGAAATGCAACTAAGTAAACCAGAAAAGTTACCATATGGAATTCATGAATCTTTAGGAACTCTGTAATCTGCTGGTGAAGACACTCGCTGATAAACATGGCCCAGTCAAATGTTTCTTTTTTATCAATAACTCGTGAGATGAGGTAGAACATCCATGTTCGAAAAACACTTGCGTCTTCAGAACCTGCTAACCGATTAAGGAAAGTTATCAAAATAGCAATCTCGTCCTTGAAATCCCCACGTGCAATCTTCCTTGGCATGTTGGTTTTTTGAATTTTCAACCACCGTTGAGCTACTTTCTTCTGTGATCTATCCTTGTCCTCCTCCCATATTCTGTCACAATCTGAAATGGATACAGCGAAATGATCTGAACGTGGAGGAATAGAAAAACATTTTTCTATATCCCTCGGCTTAAGGCTACAAATAATCCTTCCATCTGTCGATCTGATTTGTTTGGTAGATGAGTCATAATGCTTGACACAAGCAAGTACGAACTCAAGATCAAAGACTGAGATAGGAATGGACGCTGCTGCAAATATCCCTGAAGGTTCAAGATTTTTTATTGTAGTACTGCTGATACCCTCCAATGAGTTCAGATTGACGATGGGAAAAACATGACTTAAGTCGATATCGGTAGTTTTCAGAAAGTTATGAAGAAAGACCCGTTTGGCCTTATAATCTATGGGATTATACTGCATTCTGAAAAACTAGACTTTTGACTGTAAAGTCGGGTATGTTTGGACAACTTTGGAAAAATTGAAAAAAAACTCAAGAATAGGCTAAAAATAGCAAGGGGAAGTGAATTTTTTCGAACAAATTCTAAGATATGGGTTTTGTGCAGAATCAAATTCTAATGCAACCCAGAATGTCAGAATTTCGAAAAAATGGGATTTAGGCTTGCATGCAAAAGGTTTTCGGTTGAGATTTGAACTGGCAGTTAGGGGCATTGGAGGCAATTTTTCCTGTGAAAATCTGGAACATGGGTTTTGTGTAGAAATGGATCCTAAAACAACCCAGATCAACAGATTTGCGAAAAAACGTGATTTAGGCCCACATGCAAAGAGAATTCTGGAAAAAAACACAATGCTTCTAGAAAAGAGGCAACGGGGCAATTTTCACAAAATAATCTAAGACATGGGTATTGTTGTTGATGCTGAAATATTCAAACCCAGATGATGCTTTTCTGAAAAATCTGTCGTTTTCTTTGACATGCGAAGAAAACCTAAGACAAGAATAGAAGAAAGTAAGACAGAAGAATAGAAGTTTTATTTTTTGTTTTCTCTCTTCTTCTGTAAAAATTCGCCTATGCTTGAAGTAGAACTGATAACACCTGCATGCAAAATAGAAACCAAGTTTGAAATAATCTTCCCTTGAACAATCTGAATCTGTAGCTACGAAGAATACTGAAATCTGACACCTGTAGCACCTGCAGATCAATTTTATGCTCAAGAAAGATGTTTCTTGTCAACTCTGATGAAGAATAATGGACGCCATTAGCAAAATATATAGCAAAATATCTTCTAAGGCGTGTGAAATGCATGTCAAGCATTGGAAATGGCGCTTGAAGTACAACTGGTGCTTCAAAACTCACGCATGGCCTATATTTGGCTTCAAACTCAGTTAACTGGATGTAGAACAACCCCAAATTAGGGCGCCACCTTGAAAGACTCAGTTAACTAATGCATGCAAACTAGTTTTTGCCAGTTATGACTAAAAATAGGTAAAATAGAAGTCGACTTGCAAAGAGTTTAACTGAAGATCTAAATTTGGTAAATTGAAAACTCTCTTCATGCGCACTTCTACTTTTGAATTTCAAAAAAGTCAACCTTTGACTTTAGGCGTCCTTCCTTACTTAGACATTTTTTGAAAATTTAGAATCTAAAACCTCAAACGAAGCTCATGTTCGATCACTGATTCTGGTTGACTGTCACGTCGGATCAACTGGCTGACAATCTCGATGAAGAGCAGGACCAAATCTGACAAGAAGATTCCTTGAGGTGGCAATTCAAAATTCAACCATCTGAGGCTTCAAAAAGATGGGCGCCCCTGGCCTCCAGGGGCGCTTTTGACCTCAGTGTTAGAATATTTTCAGGCATTTTCATCATTTTCACTGATAACTTGACCATATTTCACTTGACGTTTCCCGGTATTTGACAAAACTTCAGAACACACCGACTGGCTCACTGCGGAGCAGACTGAATTTTGAGCAAAGGCTCCTGATGAACACTTTGTATAAAAACATCATTTAACCTTCCTAAATCATGGGCGCCCCTAGCCTCTAGGGGCGCTTTTCCCAACCATGTCAACCATTACTGTAACTGACCAAGAATTACTTAACTTCCAGCTGCGGATTGCCAAGACACCTTCTGAACTGGCTGAGACAGGGAACGGAAAGCTGACGCTGACACGAACGAGATGAGCATCTGAAATCATCAAACAAATTTCATTTAAGGTCTTAAAACCTTGGGCGCCCCTGACCTCCAGGGGCACTTTTGTCCTTTCTGAATAGTTTCTGATCAAGTCTGGAACCTCAAGTTTGATCACTGATGGCGGCAACTCGGCAACTCAGATTCACCTGCTGACAGATGCGTCGCGGAGCTGGACCAAAAATAAAAACAAACTTCCTGGGTGTCACTTGATCAAAAGACTTCATTTGAATCTTCCAAAAGATGGGCGCCCCTGGCCTCCAGGGGCGCTTTTGACCTCTTCAAAGTCATCTACTTTGTATTTCCCTCGTTCTGTACTGAATTTACGTTTTCAGGCCTTTTGACCGTCCGTCAGACTGGCTGGCTAGCTCATTGCGAAGCTATCAGGAAACTGAAGAAATCATCTTGGTAGAAAATCTCACAAAAAGTTGAATACAGCTTCCGTAATGATGGGCGCCCCTAGCTGAAAGTGGCGCTTTTGACCTCCAGACTTAGAATAATTTTCAATCCAGACTTAGCCAATTTCACAGTACTTTTACCTCGTTGAAAATCTCCTCCGTCAAAAAGCATAATTTTCAACATCTTTCATCATAGAGTGTTCTTCTTTGAGTTTCAGGATTAGATATTAACACCTGCCAACTGCCATTAATGACCTCAGAGGTCCTAACTTTTCTCCTGAAAAAGTTATAACTACCCACCAGCCTTAAACTGACTTTTAACTGAAACTGGCTTCACCACTGTGATCGTGATGTGAAATAAGCCAATCAAAATTAATTTCAGCTAATTCTGACAAGTTCTTATTTTTTAGGGTTTCGGGCTAAAAATAGACTTCAGAAACCCTAATTTTCAAAATTTTCAAATTTTGCCAGTATCTTCCTGGCATCACACTGACTAAAAGCCCATACTTTATTTGCCCAAAAACTGAGTTTTGACCCCACTTTTACAAGGTTTAGACCATTTTAAGCAAAATGCCTTAATGAAGCAAAAATTTCGGTTTGGGTACAACAGAAATGTTGTTGAAATTTTCTTAGATCATATAACTTGTAACTCTCTCCTCATAGGTCAATGTTGTAAATATTTGAATATTTCTTTCATTTAGTATCTAAACTTAGTTTCGAGTCTTGTTACTAGTGAGTTTATGGTCATATTTCCTTTCATTTGGTATTAGAGCTTGGTATTGGTTTTAGCAAGGGATGCCTTGTGATATTAATCCTTGCTTGAGTAGAAATTATGCCATTGATCTTGCTTTAGGGATAATAATAGAAAACACTTCTAAAATGGAAGTGGAGAGGTTTAATGGAACCAACATTGAGATCTAGAAGTTCAAGATGGAGGATCTTGGAGTTAGTCATGTAGTGACTTTGATCTAGAGGTCATGTTTAGTGGTATGGGACTTACCTTTGGTCATATGGAGGTTGTAGAGAGTTTTCATTTTATGGGCTTACAAAGCTAAAGTGCTTATGTTGGGAGCTTGGTTTTAGCCTTTGTGTGTGTTGGCGTTTCAAATCGCACCTCTGGAATGCATTTTGGAAGCGAACAGCTATGTGCAATAAACTGATCTTCGAATTAGGAGGGGAAGCTCCCTCTTTTGCTGAGTTGCATAAAGAAAGTAAACTAAACTTAATTTTGCCTATCTTTTTGGTTCAGCTGCGAGAACACAAGGTTATAGAACACTAGATGTTGCAGCTGAGGTTTTTCCTTTAATGAAACTTGACAACTACAACTTAACCTACGCTTAAAACGTTTCTATCCTCTCAAGTAAACGCAGAGCAAGCGAGTTTAGAAATGGACGAGTTTGATTTTCTGACAAAGATACTTAAACAAACTTTTCTTCAACATACATTTAAGGCAAGCTGAAAAAGAGATCATAAAAGTATTACGGAAATATGAGACTTTTATTTCAAGAGCAGCAAAGCAAGCTTCAAGATTTTATTTCCTCACACTTCTAACACAAAACAATAGATGGAAATTTGAGATATTTATATCGAGGCAGACAAAGCACGCTCAGGATTTTATTCACTCAAACTTTTGGCACAAAGATTACAATTCTGGGACAGCAAGTTGTAGCAAAACACTTGCAACATGCGATCAAAACCAGATTATAATTGACACAACACATGCACTAAACAAGTATTTGCAACTAAGGAGGCATGCAAACTTGCTCTTTACACAAAGTGAACTGAAACTAAATTGATAACAAACATGAAGGCATAAGCTTAACGATTCTGCTATCACAAGCATGGTTAAACTAAACTGAGCAAACACTGCTCTTATTTATACACAAGTAGAGGAGTAGGGAACCCTAAAATCTCATTGCTTTTACAACTACTGCTTGCCAACATGCAAGCTTTATTTCTAAATCTAGAAAAGATAAAACATCTAAAACTTATGAAAACCTAAAAACAAGGAAAGCGCCAACTCATTACAACTCGATTTCCTTCTTCAAAGAATGGATAAGAATGGAGATGAGAATAGAAAGAAAGCATGACACAAGAATGGAAAGAAAGCTTGGAGAAAGCTTCTAGAAGATTGCCGCTTTAAATCTCTCACACATCCACCAAAAAGCGGGAAACTGCCTCTTTATTAGGAGTGTTGATACTATCTTTAGCTGTATTCCGCTTTTCTAAGATCTTCTCCTCTGTTGCGATCAAACTTAGAGAATCTTTGACATCTTCATCTCCTTTATGAGTTATGTTCTTGAAAAACATCGCTGCCTCAAAAGATGACTTGGCGGCTCTACAACTTTATGCATTCTGACACTTCTCTTGATTCTCCTACGGAAGAGTTTTGCACAACTTTTTCTAACACTTGTCCTTTCGCTCATACCACTCTCTTTGCACGTTCTTCAACTGAGATGATGACATTTTATGTCCATGATGGCTCTGAAAAGTACTTCCCAACATTATTCGTTCAGATAATTATGATACAACACTTGTTTGGCTTTGAATTCGATGGAAGAGTACTTCATGCTGAAAAACTTGAAGATTGACTGTAAACTTGACTATGCTTGGACAAGCTCAGCACAAACCCTAAAAATAACTTGCTGATTTTTTTCGTCAAACGGATGAATATTTTGGAATTTTTTCTGAGATATGGGTTTTGTGTAGAATTTTGTTACAAGAAAACCTAGATCGTCTGTTTTTGAAAATTTTGAATGTAGACTGAAAAAGCAGCAAACCCTATTTTTCTTCGAAAAAGCAGAAAAAAGCTGGCATCTAGGTTTTGTTCAGAGGCACATTCAGGATGAACCCATTTGGTTAGATTTTGAAAACCTCGAAGTTTCACTGAAAAAACAGCCACTTGAAGTTTCACCGAGAAAGCTGTGATACGGGTTTTGTCCAGAAGAAGATTTGAGATAGACCCAAAAGATTGGAAGTTGTAAAATTTGAAGTTTTCTCTGACATGCAAAATAAAAAGCAACTGCTGCAACCTTGAGAAAATCCTTCAAAAATTATCCAGAAGATAGAACTAGTATAAACCAGCTTGCTGAAAATTGAAAACAATGGACTCCTTCAAAGATTTGATGTTCTGGATGAAAAAATATGAAAAAGCAAGCCTTCTTGAGTGCTGATCTGAAAATTTATTGAAAAACCAGCAAGTTAAACTCTTGAACTTGAAAATAAGGGTTTGAAGTTGCTGCTCTATTTCTCTTTGAAGACCACCTGCAAGAAAATAATGAAAAATAAAACACAAAAGTGCTTTAAATAAGCTTTGTCTTGAGAAAACAACTTTCTTTTGCCCTAATTCTTCAAAACCCAATTCAAGTTTGTGCGATGAACTTAGACTTTTGTTTTCATCTTCAATTTTTGAAATTTTCAAAAATTTGACTAAGGCATTGGAAGTTGGGCGCCCTTCTTGGCTGGAGGCGACTATTTCATCCAGACTTAGTCATTTTTTCATTGTTTTCAACTTCTCCTCAATTTTCAACCCTACTTTGATTCTGATTTCCGGCCTCCAGATTGATCCGACAAACGAGCTGAATGATTGATCGCAGAGCTTGATCGAATCTGACAAAGTTTGTTTGGAGGAGACTTCTGATGAAAACTTCGTTTGACCCTTCAAAAATTCAGGTGCCTATCTCCTCCAGGGCGCCCACTTTCTCCAGAGTTAGCCATTTTTCAAATTTTTCAAATTTCTATACTCTCTCCTCCCCTTCAGATGATCTGACCATTTAGGATGATCCGGAGCTCCGATAGGCTGACGGCCGGACTCGTCAAATAGTTGAGAAGATTTTGAAGGGGGTCTCCTGGGAGTGATGTGAAAAGTTGATTTGGATCCTCAAAAGCTTGGGCGCCCTTCTTCTCCAGGGGCGCCCAACTTCACCAGAGTAGTCAATTTTTAAGGATTTTCGTTTTTGCTTTTTATTTTCTTCATTCTGCACAATTTTACCCTTCTGATCATTCTGTGATATCTGATGACTAACAAATCTGACGAGCTTGACGTTGAATCCATTGAAAAGCTGGACTGAATCTGGAGAAAAGCTGTTGGGGACTACAAACCCTAACTTTATCTTTTGAGCACTCAAAACCTTGGGCGCCCATGACTGCCTGGGGTGCCCAACACTCCCAGACTTAGTCATTTTTTCATGTTTTTCAACCTTTCCAGTTTGCTACTTCAAGACTTCTTCGTTCGATTTGAGATTCTGGTTGGTTGAATGGTCAGATGATCGTGCTGATTGATTCGCTGCGGAGCTGGAAGGATTCTGAACAACAATGGTCTAGAGGTTGAAACCCAGACTCTGACATTTGACCTTTTGAAAAGCTGGGCGCCCTTCTCCTTTTGGGGCGCCCATGACAAGCAGTGTTAGTTTTTATTTTGAGATTCTCAACTTTCTTCTCGTCTGACATGCTTCTCTGTCGTTTGACTGCCGGAACAGAAAAATATTCTAAGGCATGAAGGTTTGGGCGCCTCTTCTTGACTGGGGCGCCTGAAGTCTCCAGACTTAGCCAAAAATTCCTATTTTTCAATTTTTCAATCTTCCTTTTTTTGTTCCTCATTTTTTGTGCACGTTCCTCATTGACAACCTCTGCTTGACACTTGAACGTATGATTCTGACACCTAGCAGTTAACTGACCTCCATTGATGACCTTGGATCTCCAGGAAAAACTTCTGAAAAAGCAGAATAGACCCACTAGGGCAAAACTGATATTTTCGTGATTTTGACTGCACCAGCCTGATGAGGAAGTATTTTAAGCCAATCAAAATCAGTCTTAACCCTAGAAGCCAAACCTTCTATTTTTAGAAAATTTTACAAGTATCCATTTCTTGAGAAACCCAAAAAAACTTAGAAAAAGTTTCTATTTTTAGAAAACTGCTAAAAATAGAAATTTTCCTAAAATTTAGGGACGAAAAACTGAAATCTGGGTATTGTAGATTTGGTTGTTCTGATACAACCCAAATTGTTAGATTTTGAAAATTTCAAGTTTTTGACCCCCATGCAAGACATTCAAACCCCAAATTTGACTTTTTTGATAGATTTAAGAGTATCTTGACTCATTTCTTCAAAATGCCTAAGTGTAGCAAAAATTTTAATTTTGGGGTACAACAGTGTGGATGAGAAAGCACTAGATGTTTAGCCTCCTAACCCTTTAGTGCTTGAGATGCATGTTCTTGTATGTTGTGGATTCATGATGATTTTGGACATGTCATGTTTGTGTACTTGCATGTTGCATGAAGAACTTGGGAGTGAATTTGTGGAGTGTTGATGGTGTCATGTGTGTGCAACAAAGAGATCCACCATGATAGTGTTGTGGTAAGTTGCTAGTCTTTTAAGCATCTTTGCTATTTTCTCTAGATTGTTTGGATGCCATGGGGTTGCAAAGCTTGCTTTGTTGGCCTTTGGCATTTGTGGAGCATTGACATGTTGAGTGGCAAAAAGGCAGGGAGATGAATGATAAAGAAGGCTTTTTGAAGGTCATGTAGGAATAAACATGAGATTTTGGGCATGATTTTATGGTGTTAGTCTTTAGGGTTTTGAGTATGCAAACTATGCTATCGTGTGAGGGTTCGGATAATGGTTTAGTGAGAGATTCGTGTGAGAACATATGTAATGTCCTCGTTTTTAGCTGTATGGTTTCATGAGCTTTTGGCCAGTTTTCAAGTTTTCCCGTAAGCTTTTAGGTGAGCTAGGGAGAACTCCAAAGTTCTTGGAGAGAACAGATTCAACCTTTCTTGGTTTTCATTGTTGGCATTGAGCTTAGTGGGTGTTATGAATTGTAGTTACACTTTTAGAAGTGTTTTTGGCCTCCTAGGGTGTTCTCCAAACTTCTTGGAGAGCAAGTCTATTTTTAGTGTCTAAGTTGGCAACTGTTATCATCCCTCAACTTCAGTTACATCTTGACATTATCAAAATTGGATTTGAAGCTTTGACAATGCTTTTCGCAACTCGGGTGGTGTATTTAAAATATACACTTAAGCTTAGAATGTTAAATGTTAAAAACTTAAAATATTTGCTAAGTGTTATATTTTATTAAAGTGACTTTTACAAGTAACACTCGAAAAAGCAAAAAAATGTTTGTTTTGAAAAAACAAAATGTGTTTCAAAAAAAAAAACAATAGAAAAGTAAAAAATACTTTTTCAAAAAAGCAATGAAAAAGCACAAAACTTTTTTCAAAAAACAAAAAAGCACTTTTTTTCGAAAAAGCAACTAAAATGCTATAAAAGGAGGTTTGGGGCTCTCATTTCTCATATGCAAAAGAGTACACATAACAGGATGTTGTTGGATTGAATCGGAGAGTTCTTTTAAGGATCGATTGAGAACGAAAACCCTCATTTGATTACTGGTTTCAGATCTGAGAGATGGTCCCTAGCTGGTTTGAGTGATTTTACACAAGAGTCACAATTGTTTTCACAATGTTGCAGATATAAGATATTCAAAGTATTTTGATTGCAGATGTTTGGAATTGTTTTTTGGTGAATATTTCAAAGCCTTTTATTGCATTTTTAAAGGTGTTGCTGAGACTCCCATTACTGGCCGTATCAATGAGTTTCTAGGCGATGCCCTAGCAAAATCGTACCCTCTTTATTGCTTGTGAGGTGGTGAAAAGGGGTCTAAGCTTGTTTGGGAAATTTTTCTCATGGCTGGATAACAAGATCAAGTGTGTTTTTGAGATTTTTGCTGCTGTTTTGAATTATTGGAAGAGGCCTTACCATTGCCAGGCTGTACAAGCTTCTAGGAGTTGGGCACGAGACATTACTTGCACAGGCACTGCATTTTTGGTGTTATTTGATGTTGGTTGGAGGTATTCAGGGCATAATTTTCATTTCCAATCCTTTGGGTGATGCGCAAACACATATATGATTAGGTCTGAGTTTAATATTTGCTGATCACCCCTATTTTACATCGCCACAGTCCTGCTGGGTTGGTTTGCCAGTTATTATCAGACCTAATTATGATATCCACTTGCATTTTCTGAGGTTGATTTGAAGAGCTAGGTGAATAAATTGTTGTCGGTAATTGCTGGGAGGGGATTCTCGTTGATTGGACAGGTATTTGGAGGTGTTTTAATGGCTGCTAGAACCTGTAATTTGTAACAGCAGTCCTACAAACTCTAACATCAGACCTGCAACCTTCTTCTTCATCCTTATTTTGAGGTATTTCATGTTGGGTTACAGTTGTTTATTCATTTATGTAATAAATCTTTGATGTTAAGTGTTTATCCTTCAAGAAAACTTGTAACAACAGTGATTTGCAAACTGAAATATCATATCAAAACTTTATGACAGCGAAGTCTCTTAGTTTGCATGTTTATGTTGAGTTTTTCCATTGGCAAAAAATTTAAAAAATAATTAGGGGTGGTTATTACAACATAGTTGGTTGTGACAACTTGTCTTGTCAATTGAAGGTGAGGACCATGAGGCCATGGAAAGCTCTGGAGCGTGTAGTAGGAGTTTTGGCATGATGTGGTTGTGATCGTGAATCTGTCATAAGGATGTTCATCATGATGCCTTGGAAGCTCTAGGTCATTTTTTGTGGGAGTTTGTCCATGATGTGGATTTGTTGTTTGTAGGCATATAGTCCTTTGATATTGAGGACGTGTACTATTGTGCAATGGTAGATCCTAGATCTTGACTGGGAGACTTGGCATGGTATAGTTGCTTATGAGAGGAATTGCAGGTTGGAGATCTTTTGATGTAAAGATGCAAATCATGGAGGCATAGGAAATTTGTGGAATTTGCATTTTTCTTGTACACAGTGGTAGCATTGGCTATGATTTGGAGATAATTCACTAGATGAGTACAATGATCATTTTGCCTAGGATAGAGAAGCTCTTGATATTGCAATGTTGCAGTTGGAATTAAGAATGAGATGATTAGATATGTAACTATTATTGATGGATAGATTTGGTGACGCCAGATATAATTTGGGTATTAGAGATCACCTGTTGTAATATTGAGTCTCTTGACATGGCTTCAACAAAAAGATTGAGGAGCCTACACTTGGAGTTGAATGTGAATTCAACATGTACTTGGTGAGGAGACTGTTTGGAGAGTGTCATAGCAATTTAAAGTGTTGCGGGAGGTGGAATAATCTCATACCCCACTGTCTAGGAGTTTCACTTGGCAGATAATGTAATATGATAAGTATAGCCCACTTGGTTTTTAGATGCATTCTTAAGTGAATGAGTCTTGTGCTATGAGATGTAAGTTCTAAGGACTAGTTTGATAATTATAGGACATGATTTTTGTTTTGCTTTGTTTTCTTATGAGTCTTGAGTTGTGGAGTCAATTCTGAGGACACATTTGAGAAGTAGAGGGCATATTTAGTGGCTTTGGGCTTACTCCCTAGATGTGGGAATGGGCGTTTGGTAAGATCCGTAGTTGGCATACTCGTTGAGCATTTGCAGACTTTTGGCAAGTATTTTCTAGAAAAAATGTAGACTTTGCAAGTATTGGTGAGTATTCGTTGTTGTTGTGTTTGATCTTGTGGTTGAACAGTTAGATGTTGACATGGCACTTTTGTATGGGGATTTGGAGGTCTATGGTTCATAGTTTTAACACTTGATTGGTGTTGGAAGAGGGGCAAGGCCTGGAGTGTTCTTTCATATCAAGTGAAAGCAAGAATAGTGAGCCCTGTTCTTTATGTGAGCGCAATTGGTAGTTTGCTATGGTTTGCACTAGTCTGGACATTGCTCAAGCAATGAGAGTCCTAAGAAGGCACATGTGCCCATGTTAGACAAGGAGTATTGGACTGCGGTGTAGAGGGTTTACAAGTATCTTCAAATGTAATATCCCTTGCAATTTCTGGCCTTCGATTGATGAAGAAACCCTCAAGGAATATTGTCAAACACTTGATGTGCAAAGTGGCAGTTTGCTGTTATGATGTTTCAGTTTGTTTGCTTGTGTGATTTTTGAACATAAGATGATGCAAATGCCTTGAATTGAAATACTAGATGACTAAACTATAAGTAAAGCATGAAATGCAATTGTTTTTATGTTTTTCAAATGCAATAAATGATTATGCAAGAGTATTTTAACACCTACAGCCAAGTGACATTCTGTCAAACAGTTGGCATGCATGCTAATATGCTATCAAATGATCATTACATCCAATGTGTGACCCCAAACTTATATCACCTTATTGCAAAGAAAACCTCAAGTACAATGCTAGCATGAAGACGCCAAGACTCTTGGCTTGCATTGAAATGCAATACATTATCAGATCTGATATGAACATTCATCTACAGCAGCAACCCTACAATGATAAATACTATCATGCAACTACATATAAATTTTGATGGAACCTAATTATGGCAGCGCTAGATGATGTAGAAGAAGAAGCAAGCAATATCCAATGTGAATGGAGTCCTCCAAGCCCAAATCGAAACTCTTGACCAGCCGCCCTGTTTTCTGATGTGAATGAAGATATAAAATAACATGCAGCCTCTACTCCCTTTATCAATCACCAAATATCTTCTAGAAGGCCTCACAAATGAAGCGCCTCACTTAGAAGGAGAAATCAATGCATAAGTGTGCCTCCATGACTGAAATCGTGGTCTCCATAGCTGACATAAGGACTGATAAAAATAAATCAGAATGTATGATGATGATGTAGAATGCAACTCGTCCTTCACAAAGCAAAATCGATGAAGACCCAATGCTCCAAAATGTCTCCAATCAAAACCCTTAATCGAACTATGCAAAATTGGCCCTTGGCCACAAATTTTGTATCAATGAAAGGACTGATATATCCTTTCCAATCTGCAACCCTTCGGAGGATATCTCACCACCTCAGTTATGCCAATCTAAGGGAGTTTTCGTTCCCAAAGACCAAGTAGACAACCTGCAGAAACCCTTGGCTCCACAATTGATCTCATCAAATGCAAATGACAAATACTGGATGATAAGAAATGAGCCCACAATGTCTACTTATAGTTTTCTCTCAAGAGGTCGGCCCATCTAGAACTTTCCATAAGTTGGCCTCTAGAAGATTTATTATAATATTATTTTATTATTGCACTTTATAATAATATTAAAATATAAGCCAACTCATAAAGTGCAATATAACATTATAATAAAAAATAAGGTTTCCTAAAATAGAAACATCTATGATGAGCATAGGAAAACCTCCATGAAATCACGAAATGAGCCAACCAATCATTTGGGTAACTGCCAAACGACCTTCTAATCATGCCCTACTAGCCTACGAGGGCCACTGATAGGCTAATCGTGCTGATGTGTAAATGTCTAACTGGAAGGGGACATTACAATCCGCCCCTTCTGAAATTGCTTGTACCCAAGCAATCTCAACTCAGGATGCTGTAAGATCTCCTCGCTCTCCCATGTAGCATCCTCAACCGGCAAGTCCCTCCATTTGATCAAATACTCTTTGATGACCCGCCTTCGCAAATTCCTCTCCCTAACATCCAAAATAGCCTCAGGCACCAAAATCAACTTCCCCTTATCATCTAGGGGTGGCAAAGTCGTAGAAGGAACCACATGATGTCCTAACGCCTTTTTGAGGCGTGACACATGGAAAACATTATGCACTCTGCTATCTGCCGGTAACTCTAGCTCATAAGCCACCTCGCCGACCCGTCTAATGATCCTGAAAGGCCCATAATACGGTGGCTTAAGCTTCTCTGCACCACTCTTCTTAAGAGTAGACTAGCGATAAGGCTGCAACATCAAATACACCATATCACCCGTCTCAAAGGAACGCTCAACTCTCCTCTGGTCTGCATATTGCTTCTGCTGATTTTGCGCTTTTTGATACTCTCACGAAGAGCCCTCATGATATCCCGATTCTCTTGCAACATCTCACCAGCACTAGGCACTCTGCTATCACTCATCAACAAGTCATGAAAACTAGGCGTATCATAACCATACAAAGCCATAAATGGTATCATCTGAATTGAAAGGTGATAAGTGGAATTATAGCAATATTCACAAAGATATATCCACTTCACCCATCCCTTTTGCTGCCTTGCAATGTAGTTCCTGAGATACCCCTCCACCCATTTATTAACAATCTTAGTCTGACCATCTGTCTGCGGGTGGTAGCTAGTGCTCGGAGTGAGCTCGATCCCACACAATCTGAATAACTCCTGCCAAAAATGACTCAAGAATCGGCTATCCCTATCACTCACAATACTCCGAGGTAGCCCATGCAATCTGAATATCTCACGGAAAAACAATTCTGCCACCTGTGTAGCTGAATATGTAGCTGTGATCGGAAATAAGTGAGCATATTTAGTGAGACGATCAACAACCACATAGATGCAGTCTCTACCTTGGGCTTTCGGCAAGCCCGTAATGAAATCCATTGAAATGCATTCCCACTTCCTGTCACAAATTGGAAGTGGCTGAAGTAGACCTACAGGGTATGTGTGCTCCTGTTTATTTTGCTGGCAAACAGGACATTCTTTGACATACTGAAGAACATCTGCCTTAAGCCCCTTCCAAGTGAAACGCTCCCGCACCTGCCTATATGTTTTGAAGTACTTGGGATGACCTGCCATAGGTGAATCATGAAAGGTCCTCAATACTGCGTTCTTCATCTCTGATCCTGGGGTCAAATAAATCCTCCCTTTGTAGATGATTAGATCATTTACCACCGAATATCTCTCATCCGGCACTGACCCATCAACTATGCCAGAAGCCCAAGAATCCTTGGCATACTTTGCAACAATCATGTGCCTCCAATCCTCAGAAATCTTAACCATGGAGCTCAAATGTGGACGACGAGACAATGCATCAGCAACAACATTCTGAGTCCCCTTGACATAGGAATGTCAAAATCATATGATTGTAGCTTGCTGACCCACTTCTGCTGACGATCATTAAGATCCCGCTGTCCTAGGAAATGTCTCAGGGTATTAGGATCCGTCTTAACACAAAATTTGCTTCCCACAAGATATTGCCTGAATTTGGCCAAGGCATGCACGATGGCCAACATCTCCTTGCTGTAAATGTTGTAGCCCCTTTCTGGCTCCCTTTGCTTCCTACTCTCGAAAGCTATCGGATACTTGTCCTGCATAAGGACTGCACCAATCCCCTCTCTTGAAGCATCACACTAAAGTTCAAAGGGTCGAGTGAAATCTGGCAATGCTAGAACGAGGCAAGTAGTCATCAATTGCTTAAACCTGTCAAAGCAGTCTTGTGCCTTTGAAGTCCATACGAATGCCCCCTTTTATGTCAAATCTATAAGTGGTGCTGCATGTTGTGAATATCCACTGAAAAATCTACAGTAGAAGCCAGACAAACCCAAAAACCCCCTCAACTATGTAAGGTTCTCAAGTGTAGGCCACTCAATGATAGCTTTGACCTTGTGAGGATCCATGCACACACCCTCTGCACTGATGATATGTCCTAAGTATAGAAACTCTTTCATGCCCAAATCACATTTGGAATCCTTGGCATACAAGGACTCCCTACCAAGAATATCCAACACTGTATCCAAATGGGCCATGTGCTCCTCCCAAGTCCTACTATACACCAAAATGTCATCAAAGAAGACCAACACAAATTTCCTCAGCTGTGAATGAAAGACCCTATTCATGGTCGATTGAAATGTAGTAGGCGCATTGGTTAGCCCAAATGGCATAACCACAAACTCAAAGTGTCCACAATGACATCTGAAAGCTGTCTTCTCAATATCCTGCTCCCTAACCCGAATTTGATGATACCCTGATCTCAAGTTTATCTTTGAAAAGTAGCGGGCACCATGAAGCTCATCAATCAACTCATCAATCCTAGGAATAAGATACTTGTTCTTGATAGTCTTCTTGTTCAACATCCTGTAGTCAATACACATCCTTAGCATGCCATCCTTCTTTTTGACCAAGACAACTAATGAAGCAAATGGTGATTTGCTTGGTCGAATATGCCCCATAGCCAACAACTCCTTAATTGTCTTCTCAATCTCATCCTTAAGCCGCTTAGGGTGCCAATAGGGAGTGATGATCACGGGCTTAGCCCCCTCCTCCAACTCTATGATGTGCTCAATCCCTCTGTGTGGAGGTCTACCGGGTGGAATGTCACTGAACACCTTGGTATGCTTGATCCTCAACTCTTGAATGTCTGGGTGATAAACGGGTTTCTGCTGCTCCTCCTATGTAGACATCAATACACATCCTGCTGCCCATTCAACCATCTCATGACGCATGAGTCTCTTCATCCTCTTGAGTGAAATCATTCTACAACTAGTATCTTGGATGGCCTTAAGCACATGTGTCTTCCTGTTCACCTGAAATCTCATCTCCATCTCCCAAAGGTTAACGTAAAACTCACCAATATCATGAAGCCACTTCATTCCCAAGACCATATCCGTGTCTCCCATATTTACCACATAGAAGTCTGCCTTGAACTCAAAATTGTTCAAGCGCATAGGAAGCCCTGGAATCATCCTGTCATAGTTAAGAGTGTAACCATCAGCAACCTTCACCCTTATTCCCTCAAACTCCTCTGTCCTGATTCCACGCCTCTCAACCAACCCGGCATCAATGAAATTGTGCATAGCACTTGTATCAAGCAATGTGATAACCTTCTTCTCTGCTAGAACTCCACACATCCTGAATGAACCTTCCTGCTGTATACTCGTGAGTCGTGCTTCTTGAAGATTAACTTCTATTTCATCTTCTGCTTCTTTTGCTGTTTTCTGTTCTGCTTGTTCTGGCTCCGATTCCTCATGATCAGATTGCTGGTCTGATTCTGAATCCTCAAAAACAACCCACATAATCCTGTTTGCCTTTCCCTTAGGCCTCAATGGATAGTCATGATTTGCGTCATATGGTTCCTTGCAATAGAAACACAACTTCTTCCTACGCAAATCATTAAGTGTTCCCCGATCTAGGGGAGTTGCTGATTTCCCTTTAAAATCTGATTTTTCTTTCTTCTTGGGAAACGTCCTGCTATCCTTGTATGAAGAGGATCCCTTTGATGAGAACTTGCTTCGTGGGGCTGCAAGTTCCATGCTTCTTGCCTTCCTCATTGCCTCCTACAGTGTCGGGGGATCAAACGTCTTAATCCAACCTCTCAAAGGTTCCAATAGACCCTCACTGAATAGCACCACTAATCACCTCTCTGAAATGTTGGGAACCATTATTGACAACTTCTGGAAATCACCAATGTAACTCTCCAAGTTGCCCACTTGTTTGAGCTGGGCAAAATCTCTAAAATATATCTCTGGGTCCTTCTTATCAAATCGCTCAACCAACCTATCCACGAACTCCTGATAAGAAGTGATGCGGTTGTGCTGAAGTGTGACCATCCCATGATACCACCATTCGTGTGCTACTCCCTCCAAATGCATAGTGGCATACTTAATTGCATCCTCTCTTGACATAGGCTGAAGATTCAGGAAAGTATCTAACTTGTGAACCCAAGACCGTGCTGTGACCTTGCCACTGCCATCGAACATAGGTAATGTAAGCTTGCTGGTGGCCTGCTTAAGGTCCTTGTTTTGGCCTCTCGGTCTTCTATCTTGTCTTGTTCTATAGTGTTCTCTTCTCTGATTTAAAAACCTGTCAAAGCTTATTCGTTCTCAAACCTGTGGTGTCAATAATTCCCATTCATCATTCGCTGCCATGATATTGTCTGCGAACCCTTCCTCTTGTTCTTCTTCAACATTGCCCTCTTCAGGTTCATCTCTAACAAATGTAGGGTGTGTAGGTCTATCAATGGTGTGTGTGGCAGCTTGGTGGACTCTGGGAGTTCCTACTACACTTTTGTCATCATTTGGAACTCGGTATGGTCTTCCCTATTGTTTCCCTTGTTGTAAATATGTCAAGAGTGCATTTATAGCTATAGCCACCTGCTGTTGCCGTTCGGCCATGGCTCTGAAAGTCTCATCTGTCTGCTCTTCAGTAATTCTCCTATTTCTTGGTGGACCTTCTTCTTCCCTGTCACCCATTATCTCCAATGGAATTTCTTCAAACTGATTATCTTCAAGACAAATTCCTTCTTGCTCCGCTCTCCTATGAGTGTAGTACCTGTGATGAGCTCTCATATGCAACTTTAACCCTCCAAGATGGTAGGATCAAAGCTTTGATACCACTGTAATATCCCTTGCAATTTCTGGCCTTCGATTGATGAAGAGACCCTCAAGGAATATTGTCAAACACTTGATGTGCAAAGTGGCAGTTTGCTGTTATGATGTTTCAGTTTGTTTGCTTGTGTGATTTTTGAACATAAGATGATGCAAATGCCTTGAATTGAAATACTAGATGACTAAACTATAAGTAAAGCATGAAAAACAATTGTTTTTATGTTTTTCAAATGCAATAAATGATTATGCAAGATTATTTTAACACCTACAGCCAAGTGACATTCTGTCAAACAGTTGGCATGCATGCTAATATGCTATCAAATGATCATTACATCCAATGTGTGACCCCAAACTTATATCACCTTATTGCAAAGCAAACCTCAAGTACAATGCTAGCATGAAGACGCTAAGACTCTTGGCTTGCATTGAAATGCAATACATTATCAGATCTGATATGAACATTCATCTAAGCAGCAACCCTACAATGATAAATACTATCATGCAACTACATATAAATTTTGATGAAACCTGATTATGGCAGTGCTAGATGATGTAGAAGAAGAAGCAAGCAATATCCAATGTGAATGGAGTCCTCCAAGCCCAAATTGAAACTCTTGACCAGCCGCCCCTGTTTTCTGATGTGAGTGAAGATATAAAATAATATGCAGCCTCTACTCCCTTTATCAATCACCAAATATCTTCTAGAAGGCCTCACAAATGAAGCGTCTCACTTAGAAGGAGAAATCGATGCATAAGTGTGCCTCCATGACTGAAATCGTGGTCTCCATAGCTGACATAAGGACTGATAAAAATAAATCAGAATGTATGATGATGATGTAGAATGCAACTCGTCCTTCACAAAGCAAAATCGATGAAGACCCAATGCTCCAAAATGTCTCCAATCAAAACCCTTAATTGAACTATGCAAAATTGGCCCTTGGCCATAAATTTTGTATCAATGAAAGGACTGATATCTTCTCTCCAATCTGCAACCCTTCGGAGGATATCTCACCACCTCAGTTATGCCAATCTAAGGGAGTTTTCGTTCCCAAAGACCAAGTAGACAACCTGCAGAAACCCTTGGCTCCACAATTGATCTCATCAAATGCAAATGACAAATACTGGATGATAAGAAATGAGCCCACAACGTCTACTTATACTTTTCTCTCAAGAGGTCAGCCCATCTAGAACTTTCCATAAGTCGGCCTCTAGAAGATCTATTATAATATTATTTTATTATTGCACTTTATAATAATATTAAAATATAAGCGAACTCATAAAGTGCAATATAACATTATAATAAAAAATAAGGATTCCTAAAATAGAAACATCTATGATGAGCATAGGAAAACCTCCATGAAATCACGAAATGAGCCAACCAATCATCTGGGTAACTGCCAAACGACCCTCTAATCATGCCCTACTAGCCTATGAGGGCCACTGATAGGCTAATCGTGCTGATGTGTAAATGTCTAACTGGAAGGGGACATTACATCAAAACACATTTGAGTATTCAAATTGCTGCTAGGGATGATAGACCTTGAGCAAGATAGTGGATACACAGAGATTCATGGACTTTGTGGGCAGGAGATATGAATATTAGGAGGTCTACCTACAAGTACCCTATTTTGTGGTGTGGTTGGTTGGATGAATGATGGATAAGCTGTGGTTACTCTTTCAATTACAATTTTAGAGGCAAAGTATATGGCAGATACTCTGGGCTAGTTTTGGAGGAGATTTGACTTCAAGAAATGTGTTTAGATTTTACTTTTCATGTAAAGTTGGAGTGCATTGATGTGTAGTTTTGGATATTTCAGTTGTTTTGGTGAAACCTATGAGCACATATAAGTTTAGATGGTGCAATATTGCAATGTATACAAGAAGAGGTGAGAATGTTAGGACTAGGCGATTAGGTTTGTTGTACACCTTGCAAGTCTTAGGTCTACTTATAATTATTTAATACTTGTAATATTGTAAATAATGTGTCCACATGGAAAAATGCATACATCTTGGACAGAATCTTGAGATTCCATGGTGGTGTTCTCCGCCACTTATCAATTGTATTTTAATGCATGTAAGATGTGTAAGAGCATCTGTTACATTGTAAGATGCATAGGAGAGTCTATGATGTGTAAGAGGAAGTTACAACGTAGACTAGTAAATTCGCAGAAGACCTTTGACTGGTTTATGACACATAAGAACACCTTTGAAAAAAGATTTGAGTGGACTAAAATTGAGCAACCAAGTTTGGTAAGTGGAATATTGACCTTAGAAGTTACATTCTATTCCTAGAAGGTGGAGTCATCATAAGGGTTACATTACAATCTTAACCATGAATTTGCCTGCCCAAATTGGGCTCATGGTTATCTCCCATGGTATTGGAAACCGTAGATGCTTTTCTAAATTGCCTATGCCTATATATTAGATGCTCGGGTTAGAGGTATTCAGGCACTTGTTTATGTATGTTTGTGTTGTCAGAACTCCTCCAGACTGTAGAGTGTTGATTTGGTTGAAGCATGAGGGCTCTAATATTTTATTGTAACACATTGTTGCTGATAATACATTGGGTATGTGTTTCAAAGACTAGGTTTTTCCCTTTGCAAGGTTTTCCTAGAGTATATCCATGCCACTCTTTGTAGTTGTTCCATTCTTCTTCTCATTGTTTCCGATATTCTTGTTCTAAGTGTTGTTTTACATGCCTTAATGCTTCTGAAATTTTCTTAGATCAGATAACTTGTAACTCTCTCCTCACAAGGTTATGTAGGAAGTATCAATGTATTTCTTTTATTCAGTATTTGAACTTAGTTATGAGTTTTGGTCTTAGAGAATTTGTGGGGATACTTCCTTTCATTTGGTATTAGAGCCAAGCATTGGTTGCAAGAGAGGAGGCCTTCTTGTGGCATTAACCCCAGCTTGAGTGGAAGTTTTGCAGTTATCTTGTTTTAGGGACGGTCATGGAAAACACTTTTAGAATAGAGGTAGAAAGGTTTAATGGAATTGGTGTTGAAATTTGGAAGCTCAAGGTGAAAGATCTTGGAGTTGGTATTGCGACGACTTTGTTCAAAAGCTCACGTTTGATGGTATAGGACTTACCCTTGGTCATGTGGAGGTTGTGCAGAGCTTTCATCCTGTGGTCTTACACAACTGTAAAGTGCTTAGGTTGGGTGCTTTTTTAGCTCCCTAGTGTTGTGACCTATTTCACACATCACCCCATCGCAAATGGGGACCCCCAAGTTTGGTTCCGCCCTCTGCGCAACGTCTTTGAGAGTCTTGAATTTGGATAAAATTTTGAAAGTCAGTCTGGCTAAGTTGAGATTTTGAACCCGTTTTTGGGCCTTAACGTCATAGAAGTGCTTAGAAGACCCGGTGGATGAAGATCGCCATTGCTTTCGGTCGTTTCTGACACTTTCTATTTTTTAGGGAATCTGCTTTTTTGCTTTTTGCTTTTTTGATTTTTGGCATTTTTAGGCCATTCTGGAGTCCCTATTTTTTAGGGATGCTTTTTGCTTTTTCTATTTTTGGAAAGTTTCTATTTTGGGAAAAAGTTTCTATTTTTGGATTCCACAGAGCAGAAAATCAATATGTCTCCAGAAATCAAGAAAATCAAGGTAAAGTGAAAAATGGCAGGAATTTTTGAAAAATGTCTAAGTCTGAGAATGGCGCCATCAAGAGAGGAATGGCATGGAAAAGTCAAGGTCCGCCCTACCTTTGGCATGCCAAAGGTAGGCACTGGCGAGGAATTCATGAAGTCCGCCATGGCATGAGGAAGCCAAGGTCCGCCCAAGATGATAGGAAAGGATGGCACAAAGAGGCTGAAGTCCGCCCTTGGCACAAGGAATTCAAAGTCCGCCCAGCAAGGTAGGAAGTGCGCCATATGGAAAGTGGCATGGAGAAGTCAAAGTCTGCCCCTAGAAAAGGATGGCACAAAAAGGTCAAAGTCCGCCCAGCCTAGTGAAAATGGCATGAAATTCATGAAGTCCGCCCAGCCTAAGGAAAATGGCACAAAAGGTTCAAAGTCCGCCCTTAAGGAAAATGGCATAAAATTCATGAAGTCCGCCCAGCCTTAGAGGAAAATGGCATAAAATTCATGAAGTCCGCCCAGCCTTAGAGGAAATGGCATGAAAAACACAAAGTCCGCCTCCAAGAAGTGTGGAGAAGGGTAAAACATGAAGGGGTGCGCTCCAAGGTGTTTGGAAAGGGGTAAAATTGCAAGATAATTCATTGAAAATTGAAATTAAATGATGGAAACAAGTGAAATTTTCCGTTGGACAAGGCACAAATAAAATTCGCCATGGCAAGGAAAATCTAAGACCAATGGATGATAAAATACGCCATAGGCAAGGAATTATAAGACATTCGCCCAACTCTTGAAGAGAAAATTATCCTAAGGCATGAAAAACGGAGAAATGTCTAGAAGAAGAAGAGGTTTTGGCCGGCATAAAAATCACGCCCCAGCACAACGGAGTGAAATTTTTGGCACAAAATGAAGAGTGCTTGGCAGAGCAAACATGAAGTCCGCCCCTCTCAGCTTGGAAAATTCCTAAAGCGCTAGTAAAAAAATGGCAAAGTGGCAGAAGTCTCCAGGTTCGCCCAACCCAGAAGATGAATCATTCGGCTAAAATAAAAATGTCCAGAAAGGTCAGAACTCCGCCTAGAGAATTAAAATTTGGCAGATGAGCTATTGAGCACATTTTGGCTAGGCAGACAATTTAAAAAAGAGATATTTTGCCTCTGACGAACGAAATTAGCCATGTATCAAGATTAAACGGGTTGGAATTTAATATTTTAATATTTTTAATTATTTCCCTGACACTTAGGAAATTTTAATTAAAAATTCAAAATCCGGAGATTATTTGGAAGATTAAACTAGTCTGCCTTAGATAAGTTTAAACTTTGCCACGTTCGGAGGATTTAAAACGCGTTGGAAAAATAATTTTGGACAATTAATTTAATATATTTTCCAACACTTAGTCAATTTTCCTTGAGAAAATTCGAAAATCTCAGCAGAGATGGCACAAAGACGAAAGTTAGAAACTTGCCTCGATAACTGAAAGTGAAATTAGAAGTTTGCTAATCCGAGGAGAAAACGTTTCTAAAAATTGGAAGAAAATCAAAAGAAAGAAAGCAATGCCTTGAGGAAAATCGCACTTCTCAGCCATAAAATGAGTTTCAGCAACTCATTTCTTCACAAATTCCGGCTGAGAAGCAACTATCTCTCTCGGATCTTCAGGAAAACATTCTCGAAGGAGAAGTTTGTGAGAATAACATCATTGTGAGAATCGAGATAGCATTCTCTTATTGAAAGGCGTGATTTTTGAGAGAAGTAATTTATTTCTTGGCTGAAATCGTACTTCCAGCATAGTGGCGCACTTCTTCTGGCAGATTTCTTTGAATTTTTAAATTCATTTGCAACCACAACGTGATCTTTGAGGTTTGGAAGTTAATCGACAACGCATTTGCGCTGTGTTTCTATCTTCTACTTCGTTTCCGGCATAAATTTCATTCATGATAGGAAAATTTAATTACTTTCAGCTTGCTTTTTGACAGAAATTTTAATTTAATAAAGCTGAAAGTGCGATTTTGTCTAGGCTATACCCCGAAACTCATTAATTCTTAAATGATATTGTATTAATGTTAAGTATCTTGTGCTTGCAGGCTGCCGATCGATCAAAGCGAAATATCCAGGCAGGCACAGATGAAGTTTGCAAGTAAAGGATCGCAGCCAGAGACCAGAATAAAGTCTAAGTGGAAAAATGTCTCAGACACTGATCTTGGCCACATCGATCTCGTGGAATTTAAAAAGAGGATATATGGACACAACGGACCCTTACCAACGCCTGCAGCTAGAAGGATAGTGAGAAATGGCATATTTCAAGCTGCCGGATTCCAGCCTGCACTTTGCTGTGCTGAACTGATGGTGGAGTGTGCACTTCACTATGATGCTGAGTTAAGACGGATTGTGGCGCCTGATGGGAGAGTGTTGGCACATCTGACAGAGGTGGCCATTCAGGAAGCCTTCGGCATTCCGGCATATCCTAAAACTGTCTACAAGACCAAGGAAGATGCTCAGAAGCTATATGACAAAAATCCTGATCTTTGTGCCGCCAACCTTAACAAATTTTGGCTGGACAAGCCTAGACCGTCCTTTAAGAAGATGCCCAAGAGGTTGATGCGCACGGACTTCAAGGAGGACTATGGAGATATTATTATCTTGCTGAACAGAGTGGCAGGCAGTCCCTCGGGAGCACCCTTTGAGCCGTGGATGTATTACTTCATTGAGGACCTCACAGAAGGTGTCAAAATGTTCAACTGGGCTAGGATGATAAGCAATAATCTTCACCACCAGCTTATCAATCTAGAGAAGACCAAAACGTTTTATATGGGTTCTTACGTCGTCTATATGTTGGCTAGAACTTACAGATATGCAGGCTTGATCTGCAAAGGCACGGTTGGCAGTAAGGAGAACGAGCTAAAACCTTATGACTGTTACCCACAACTCCAGCTGAGGGAGAAGGCGCATTTTAGACGAGCCCACGACGCGTTCCTAATGTACATCACCAGGATACTCCAGGGAGGGACGCATCAGCGGCTGACACATGAAGCCAAAAGCCTAATCGGTAAATACGGGTCTTGGTTTATCCAGTATCCAAGATTTACGTATATCAGAATTCAAGGATTCACTGGAAGCCCGTACCGTCTGCCCATCTTCCCCACGAATAAGATGGTCCTGCTCGAAGTGTTGAGGCAGTTAGAAGATTTTCAGGGTCTTCAAAGAGCAAAGCAAAAGGCGGCAGTTACTTTTCCCTTCTTTATAGGGAACATGCTGGAGTCGTGTCCGTCATCACAGGTAGCTGACAGTGCCAGAATCGAGATACAGCATTACCCTTTCTCTCCATATCCGGCCAGAAATCACTACGACCCCCATCACCACATCAAAATGGTGGATGGAAGGAGGTACAAGCATAGGGTCGAACTGGAGGACTATTGGGCAAATGCTGCGGATGAATTTGAGGTCAGACGGAGGATGTGGTCCAGATTACCTCTCAGCTTGATCAGGGCAACAGAATTTTGTCACGTGCCAGATCAGTTGGAAGAGGACGAGAATCAGACGCAACCGCGCTTCGATGAGAATTCAGCTTTGCCCGCTGTCCAGTGGTCAGAAGCAGAGCATGCTGACTTGAACGTCTTGATGAGGCCTGTCATCAAGTTTACTCAGTGGTGGGTTGATCAACGAGTTCAAGAATTAAGGCGCCAGAAGATAACCCTGACCTATGATATGCTAAGCGAGGCAGAGTCTTATTCTTCCAATGCGGGAGCATCACAGGACCTCCCAGTGATAGAGGCCACCACATCTAGGAAAAGAAAAGAAATAGCTGCAGGCAAAGAGCCGGTCCAGAAACAGGTAAAGATGAAACCTTCTCAATCGGCCGCCTCCAGAAATATTGAGGAGATACTGGCTACCGCCGATGCTTCACTGGTAGATATGAGGGATCCTTCTCCGATTCCTGAAAACCACGCGGAGCTTCAGCCAGATGAGGATGCGCCACCTTCTCCCACGGGCACCGAAATATTGGAGTCGGATGACGACAATGTGGGCACCCAAGATGAGGATTTTTAGGAAGGGATGATTTCAGCCCTTAGGGGAATTGTAGACGTTCCTGATAGAGAAGGCGTGCCGGAAGAAGACGGTGTTGAGCAGCTTACGATACCGGATTGGCTGAAGGAGAGGCTAAAGGTACAAGTGCCGGCAGATGAACCAGAAGAGGATGATACGGCAGACTTTTTGGCCAGACTGTCTCAAACCGTGCCCAAAAAGTCGGCAAAGAAATTCTCCAGCATACATAGAGACGAGGCCGGCAACAGGACAGTGCAAATCGCCGTGCCTACAGTGGACAAGCCACGGGAGGATATGGCTCCACAGGATTACGCCATCACGACCATTGACTTGGGTCCAACCACTAAGGGCCAAGAAATGGAAGATTTGGACAATTCTGTGTCCGCCATCAAATCAAGGTTAGCGAAGGAGGTAGCCAGAAGGAAGGAGTGCCAATTAGAGATTGAGCGCTTAAGGGAATATATTCAGCACTTGATCAAGCCACTTGATCAGGACACTACGGCAGCTCCTCTACTTCCGAACTCTTCGCAGGAGGCCATTAAAGAGATGGAAGAAAACAGGCTCACGGTTCAGGAGGCCAAAGAATGGATAGCCGTAAAGGGGACTGAAGCTGAGACATTTGTGGAGCGGCTAACTTTGGTTTATGGCCAGGCCACTGCCTTGCTTTCTAGGTTCGCTTCTTTGGCAGAAGTATGGGACAGCCTTCCAGACGTGCAGGACAGAATAATCCCTTGCCTTAGGATTCTGAAAGGAGTTCCTAAGCAAGAATTGATAGAGGGAGGCGTCATCGCAGCGGGAGCAGCCTATGACTTCCACACTTGGTATTGGGCCTTGACGGCACGAGGTGAAGTCTTGGAGAGGGTTAAGATTGACGGCATCAGACTGGAGGAACAGGTCAAGGAAGTTCAGGCCAAAATCCTCAACATAATTGCCGATGTCCTGGATAAAGAGGCGCTGCGAGAGAATGACCTGCAGTTGGAAGTTTTGAAGAAAAGTGTCCAGGAAAATATCTTCTACATCACTGGGCCCATCTTGAGGCAGGACTGGGCCAAATTGGCGAACTTCTTGAGCATCAGAGAGTCCTTTGAGAAGACTGAACCAGAGTGGGAGGAGACCTTTGCCAAATGCGCCGAGAGCATGGATGGGCTTGAATTCAGAATCGGCATGCTTCCGCAGGTTACCATGGATGAGGTTGCCTCGATCGTGTCCAGATTCGGCGAATACACGGCAGCTCGAGAGGATCGGGATATAGTCCCTTGAAAATAGCTCCTATTGCCAACTCATTGCTGTTCATTGCCAGTTAACTGAAGTTATTTTGGGAAACCCTAATTAGGGTTTCGTTTGTTAAATCTTGACCGTCGGCTCATTTTTAATCTGAGCCATTTATTCCATTTATGAAACTCTATATAAACTCATTGGCCCTCATTTGTAATGTGTGAAGTGAGTAATAAAAGATTGTTGCGACGAAACTATTTCCGTTTATAAAAGCTCTTGTGCATGATTTGCTAAGAACAACTTTTATTTTCAAGTAGTATGCAAGGTTGAATATTTCTCCTTCAACACTTAGAGTAGAATTAGAATAGCATTTCATTACATGTTGGTTAGATGAGTGATAGATTTGATCGCAGTGGCGGATAAAATTTTGCTCATACTTTTGTCAAGTGGATGATTTGCATTTGACGTGTAAAGTTAGTCTGAGCCATTAAATCGTGGATGCTTAACTTCTGTTTGTTTCAATTACCGATTCAAATATGAAAATTCTTATCACTTCCGTTGAAGATTGCACCTGCTTCGCGTAGTTGTCCAAAGGTGGCGAAACGAAGTGTGGTTACCCATTTTGTCTACTCACTGCTGTCTCTTGAATTCTTAGGCGTAGTTTAGATCTCTAAACCCTTATCCTTTTTATTTTTTTTGGAAAATCAGAAGATACCCACCGAAAGAGCCTTCAAGGATAAAACCGTCTAAGTTTTCAACCCGCAAAAAGAGAATTTCATGTAAGTCCCCTTGTGATTACCAGCAATCACAACGCCCACTGGCCTTATCCACATGTCAAGACCTGACCAAAGAAACCTTGGAGTTATTGTATTGCCTATTGGATTTTTGCAAGCACTTTTCAAGAGAGGATAAGAGTGTCCTTTGGGCATTTTTATTCTGTGTTCGGTGGCGTACTCAAAATACACACCAACACCTAGTCACACTTGAAAGAACTGGTTGTATTAGCTATTGTTTAAAGTGCTTATGTTAGGTGCTTGGTTTTGGCCATTGGTTGCATGAGAAAGCACTAGATGTTTAACGGTTAACCTTTTGGCCCTTTTCGGATGCATGTTCTTGCATGTTGCAAATTCATCATTGTTTTGGATTTGCATGGATGGATACAATAGATGCATGTGCTTGCATGTTGGAGGTTCATGGTGGTTTGGATCTGCATGTTGTAGATTTGTGATAGTTTTCCATTTGAAATGTGAATTTGATGGTTACAAATTTGTGTGTTTCAGATATGTTTCAACAGATTTAGATCAGTACGGCATTTGTGTGTGGCTTGTTCCTATGCAAGGCATTCATTTTAATGGATGTGTGCTTTACATATTTTTTTGTTTAAATTTGAGTTTCTTTTTGTAGATCTATGCAAGAATGTTATTTGAAGCATAATTCTTGAAGGTTTCCCAAATGAGAGACAACTGCAATTTTGCATGCATGCTTTTGAGCATAGTTGGAGGCCTGTTTAATAGTCTTTAGTTCACCTTGGGTTGTCCTAGAGCTGTGAATTTGCAGCATTTTGGATTTGAGGATGTTTTGGAAATAATGCTTGTAGTTGATATAATTTGAAGACTTCAAAAGAGCAGAAAATTTGGCAACCCAATTTCTCAAAATAGAGTTTCATAGCCTTGTTTTTCGGGTTTGGTTGTTTTACAAGCTTTTAGTGACCTAAATCCTTCTAATTGGGAAGGTGTGATCCAAAAATTATTGAATAAATACTCATATTCAGGTGATTGAGAGATCAATCATGTTGGCAGGGATTCTTGCGGCAAAGTTGGATGGAAATGAGCTAAAAGTGGAAGAAATGTTTGCAGGTGACAATTTTGACCACAATTGAGCTAGTGCAACATGTTCACCTATGGAAAAACTCATCCCATATACGACAAAAGGACATAATTGAAGACTTAACCTTGGAATTGAAATAGTTACAATTCCTCTTGGTTACTAATGTACACATTCTTTGGTATAAATAAACCCATTGGCATATGTACTAGTTAATTCTTCCTTAATAAAAACTCTCCCTTCTTGGGAATGCAAGGAAGGATTGGAAAGATGTAATTCTCTTGAGAGAGTTGCATTCCAACCATTCTTGTCTTTGGTCCCACGTGTTATCCTTCCACTCCGTTCCCTTCTCAGTTGTCTCTTCAGTCCCCTCTCCCTCAATTTTCTGCCAATTTTCCTCCTATCCATGACTGGCATCTCAAATTAGTGGTAAAGACCCCCTAGCCATTAAAGTTTTAAAAAGAGGCATTGGATTTGCCTTGTCTCCTAGGGCTATTCCTCACGTGGACTTTCTCATAGAGGTGGAGAATGCCATTCGGTCTCTTCCCATGGATGTAGCCGAGGAAGTCAGGTAGGATTGTGCCGTTACCCTTAGGCATGCCAAACCCCCCCTTCGTAATATTCCTAAAAATGAACTTTAGGCCTTCAATAAATTAATTAGCAATAAAGATCTTGTTATTTCTAGAGCGGACAAAGGCAATGCCGCAGTCGTCATGAACAAGCACGACGATTCTTCTAAAATGCTTGTTCTCCTTTTCGATCCCAGTAGTTATAAAATCTTGTCTCACAACCCTTGCTCCAAAATTCTCAAAAAGGTCAAAGATGTGGTGTCTTCCTCTTCCTTTGATGAGGCTACCAAAAAGCGTCTTCTGCCCCAAAAGGAAGTGACCCCCCGTATTTATGGGGTCCCCAAAATTCATAAAACTGGTATTCTGTCATGTCCCCGAAATAGCAGAACTATAAAGACCAAGTGTTAAAATACAAATAAATTAATAAATAAAATAAATAGCAATATCAATATTAAAATATAAAATAAATGTGTATCATATCAATATAAAAATATAAAAATATGAAATAACAAATATAATAATAATATATAGGCAAATTATTGTTATTACATTCTATTATTAAATAACTTAATATCAAAAATAATAATAATAAATAAATATTATAATCATTACACATCAAAATTGTAATACATTAGAATAAAATAATAATAAGATATTAGCAAATTGTTTTATTATTATACTTTAATGTTAAAATATGTTCAATAAAACATCAAAATAAAATAATAAAATAAATAGAAATCTGAAATATCATAATTATAGTAATAATATATTATTTTAAAAATATATATTATTGTGATAATAAAGGCAGCAATTAAATGTATTTTATGAAAAGTCACCTCTTTCACCAAACAATACATTCCCCCCATGAGTCACCTACCTTGAATGGTATAAATAGAAGGAAGGAAAATAAGCAAGGGAGGGAAAAAACATTGAGAAATACAATTTGCAATTTAGAACAGCAGCAACAATGATTGTTATGCATTGGAATATAGTCATTTAATATATATATATATATATAATTTAATAGGCATACAAGTATATATGCATAGATATAGATAAATTTTCTAATGAATAATATTCAATAAATAAAGAATATATATGAATAAGGAAGGAATAATTATATGAATACAAATGGATATAAGTAAAAGAATAATTATATATATGTATATAAAGTATATATATATATATATAAATACATATACATGATTATGCAATAATGATACTTATAATTAATGATGACTCTTTAATATAAACATGAGTAGATTATGTATATTTATGAATTGTCCTCATCCTATGATCAATTTAGTATAAGGTTGAAGGAGGCGAGTAAGGAAACATGGAGAGATATAGCAACTTAGGTGACGTACTCACTTAGCAATAATATTTAGCATATTTTGAATAGAAGAAACATATATTGCTAATTTGATTATTGGTGTAATGCTTTCTTTAGTATTATCATGATGATAATGATGTTGATATTGAATTCAAGAATCAATAATAAAAGCAAATGTATTTGATTGCTAAAAGATTGTCTTCCTTGTGTTTGCAAGTTTATTGGGAGGAGGGGTGTGAGGGAAGTGGTGCCTAAAAACCCCACTTAAGTCCGCCCCCGGAACCCAAGGCAGGGATGGGCCTTGGAGGGGTGGAAATTCTACTCATAGTCCGCCCAATCCCAAGGCCTGGGTGGGCCATGGAGGGGTGGGGGTTCCACTCATAGTCCGTTGCGGCCCTGGAGGGGTGGTAGGCCCCGGCCACTTATCAGTTCCCCTGACTATCCCCAATAAGTCAAGTGTCTTCTGAGGTGCTGAAATGGGTAGAGAAAGCAGGTACCAGTGTTTCCACTAAGCACGCCACTCCGAGTATGAAATGGTCTTAGTTTGGATGTTCAACTCGGAGCCAAGGGGTGGGTTGTCCTAAGGGGATGCTTGTGCCCTTGGGCTTAGATGGATAGCTTCGGGAGGATCTACCCATGCCACTCCTCTCATGTCTTCATTATTACTTTTTGATTATGCTTATATTTTGATATCTAGATATTAATGCTAACAGATTTGTTGTTAATATGGTGAATACAAGATTCTTATCTAGGGTTATTGCATTAAGAGAACATTCATTTGGAAAAGAAGAATTCTTAAACCTAATCAACAGATGAACTCTAGGGCAAATCGGGTAAGGGACATTACATATTCCCTTGAGACCCATTGTTGACACCATTGGGTCTCCAACCTACAATATTGCCTCTTTCCTTGCCAGATTTTTATCTCCTCTCGTGGGGAAGTCTGACTCCATACAAAACTCTAACCATTTTGTCTGGTTTGTTAAGGATAAAAAGGTTGAGAGTAACGACATCTTAGTAAGTTTCGATGTTGTCTCTCTTTTCACCAAGTTTCCCATCCCTGATGCCATTGAAATCATTAGACGTAATGCCATGTCCCCGAGATCATGACACCACAGATGCAAAGCATTGAGATATTGAATAAATACCAAAGTATAAATTACAATTTAAAATATCATCATAATTATAATTATCACCGATAACATTATAATTATGATGGTCAATATCCAAATATAAATATTAACAATTTCAATGTTTATTAATAAGACTATTAATATTAATAATATGAATATAAAAATAAACAACTTAAATATTACCATTATAATTATAATTATCCAAGGATAATATTATAATCATAATACACAAATATTAAATATAAATACTAATACTATTATAATTATAATATTTATATATATCATTAAGACACCAAAATAATACCAAAATCAAATAAAAATATCAAATTATAATATGAAATCTCAGATCAAAAATTATTATTATAATTATCTTAAATAGAATTATAATTATAATACAATATAAATTAACATTATTATTATGAATATCATTAGTATATGATATAACAAATATTGAAAGAAATTACATTATAAACTCTCAAAATCATAAATAATATTCGTAGTCGACACTTCCCATTATGGCACGAGATTCATTCCTTATCAGGGATGGTTCAGAAGAGGTTCGAGACATCTTGATATTGGTTGTGGAGCGAAGCACTCGACATCGGACTATGATATTTGTTGAGTCTTCAGTAAGCATTTCGGAGACAATATTTCTGTTGTTGCCTCTGTGAGTGTTCCGTAGGGCCGATGATTTATCGATCACTACATTTTGTATGTCAGGACAAACTTGGGTAACCGTCGGCGGCAGTCTGGGTGTTATTTGAGTCCCTCCATGATCTAGCAGAAGACTTGAAGATATTGGAATCGCAGTTAGCAGATATAATTGATAAACCCTTGCCATACCCATTCGGGTCCAATGCCAATACCATCAATGGTATGGAAGACATGTTGAGTTAAGCCGATAAATGAATATAGCAATTACTTAAGAGGGGCGATTATATTAAAGAAATGATTATCAACAAACAGCCATTATCATTTCTGAAGGTTCAACATGTGAGTATATTATCAAAGTCTAAGGCACTCAACAACAAACAATAACCCCGAAGTCAGCCATCCTAAGCAAGCGATGGATACTTTGATCACTATCACAATATACATTGATTAGTAAGTAATTAATTAATGGCAACGATTAGTTAAAGGGAAGACATTACTGTTGTCAAGAGATACATAGAACAACCATGTCTCTTCCCATCAAAGTGATATAAAAGGGGGTAAACATTCCAAGCGAGGGGGGAGGATAAAAATAGGAGTATAAGTCTCAGTTCTACAGGAACCATTAGTCACACCAAGTGTTTATGTATGGATGAGGGGATATAAATTAGAATATAGAGCAGATCAAAAGAAAAGGAATACATTTTCTAATCTGTTTTGAGTACACCGAAGCAAGGAGTAGAAATATTAGAGGAAAACAACAAAAGAATAATCTGACTGATATATAGGTTAAGAAATATATCTCTGAATTGAATGAAGGAATTATATTGCTGACAGAAGGGAAGACATAAATCTGATATATATAGATCTGGAAGAAAGTAAGTGATAACTTAGAATAGGAAGAAGAAGAATAAATATATTTTGATTTAAGAAGAATAGAGGACATCTGATTTATATACAGATACAAAGAATATATATTTATGAGTATAGCAGACGGAAGACAAGAATAAGGAATCAACAGCTATATATTGAGAACAAATATTAAGTCTTATAGATGAATTGGGAATGGAGGGCTTCAATCAAGGTTTCAATCAAAATGAAAGTATTCTCTAACTCATTTGCCATTTTAAAATTAAGGATTTAGAGCAAATTTAAGGCATTCCCAAAAAGGGGACATCACACATAAGTCTAATGATGAAGTGGCTTCCTTGGTTGAATTATGCCTCCGATCTACTTTCTTCGCTTTCCAAGGGGTCATCTATGAGCAAGTTGATGGTATGGTGATAGGTTCTCCCCTTTATCCTGTCATTGCTAACCTTTTTATGGAACGTTTTGAAGAGTTGGCTCTTCATTCCTTCCCTCTCAAGCCAAAGTGGTGGAAACGTTATGTGGATGATACTAACGTCTGTTGGCCGCATGGTTTGGATAAGTTGGAGGAATTCCATTCTCGTCTCAATAATTTGTTTCCTTCCATTTCCTTCACCAAGGAAACTGAGTCAAACAAGCAACTTCCCTTCCTCGACATTTTGCTTCTCAAAAATCCTGATGGATCCCTAGGCAGGCGTGTGTTTCGCAAGGCTACACATACAGACCTATATCTCCATTCCTCTTCTCATCACCACCTGAGCCAAAAAAGTGGTGTCCTCAAAACCCTAGACTTTTGTGCCTACCAAATTTGTGGTGAGGATCACTTATCTCTTGAGTTAAATTATTTGCGCCATGTCTTCAAATTGAATGGGTACTCTTCCAAGCATATTTCTTGAGCCTTTAACCAAGCCAAATCTAGTATTTCCTCCTCTGTTAAACCTAACCGCTTCTCCGATCTTCCTGTGGCAACCATCCCATATATCCATGGCAATTCCCAAAAAATTGCCAAGATCCTTCTCAAAAAAGGTCTCCGTTTTGCTTTCAAACCTTTGTCCACTCTTACAAACCACATCCCCTCACTTAAAGACTTCAAGGATATCTTTCTTGATTCAAGAGTCTATAAGGTGGTTTGTTCATGTAGGGCTCTCTATATAGGTGAAATAGGTCGCTCGTTTAACCCTAGAATCAAAGAGCATTGTGCTGATATTAGACATGAGCGAGTTCAAAAATCTGCCCTAGCTGACCATTCCTCGTCCACCAAACACCATATATGCTTGGAAAACACTCAAATCCTGCTCCAAAGAGGCCATCGAAATCAACAATCACCCCTTAAATCTCAATCGTGATGAGGGGCGGAGGCTGAGTCAATCATGGCACCCTTTGTTAACCAGCCTTCGTTCCCCCCATTCCTCTTCCTCTTGTCAGTTCCTTGTTTCTTACTCTTGATAGCTCCAGGTTAGCCTCTTTTGTCTTGGTTTTGGGTTTGTTTTCCTTTTTATTTTTTATCCATGCATAGTTTGGTAGGTCTTGCTTGCCTTTGTTTTTTAGTTGTTTTTGTGTATTTGTTCTCTCTTCATTTTTTTGGTTTTCGGAATTGTTTTGTGGGATGGGTGTGGTGTCTTTATAGGTTTTTATTTTTATGGTTTGTGTTTTGTTAGTTCGTTTTTTGTGGTTTTTGCTTGTTTTAACTTTTAGGGGGTGTTTTTTTGCTTTTTGCTTTTTGTTGTTTTTGGTTTTTCTCCTATTTTTGGTTTGTGTTCGTTGTATTTGTTGGCTTTTAATTTTTCATTTATGTATCTCTTTGTTTTCTTCTCTTTTTCTTTTTCAATCTTATCTTGCTTGGTTTTTTCTTTGGTTGTAATTTTTGGTTTGTGTTCTTGGGCTTGGTTGCTTTTCAAAAAAATTGGTTTTGGTTTCTATGTATGTTTTGAGGTTTATTTTTAGGTTTAATTGTAAGGTTGTTTAATTTTGGTTTTTGTATGCATTTTTGACTTTTTGGTTGTTTTATTTGGTGTGGTTGAGGTCGTTCTAGCAGGTTTTTTAGTTTTTGGTTTTGGTTGTTAGTTAGCTTCTTGTTAGTCCTTTTTTGTCTTTGGTTATGGGTTTGTTTGCATGCTCATTTTTTGCCCTTGGTGGGTTTGGTTAGTCTTGTTTTCTTTTGTATGTTATTGATTTGTTTTTGAGTATTTGTTCTTTCTTTAGATTTATTTTTAAATTTGTTTTGACTAGTTATGTGTAGTGTTTTTGTAGGTAATTTTATTTTTTATGTTTTTGGTTGTTTTTGCATGGTTAAGCTTGTAGGTAGTTGTTTTTTCGCTTTTTGTTGTAATTGTTTTTTTCCTATTTTTGGTTTAGTGGCTTAGATGTATTTGTTGGTTTTCAATTTTTCTTTTTTGTCTTTCTTTGTTTTCTTCTCTTTTCTTTTTCAGTCTAATTTTTTTTGGCTTGGTAGCCTTTGAGGTTGTTTCTTATTCCTTGGTTCTTTGTCTTTCTTGGTCTTCAATTTTTCAATCTTCTTGTTTCTCTTATTTGTTGCTTTGGTTTTTTCTTCTGGTGGTTTTTGCCTTCACTTGTTAGAGTGCTTGGGTTTTTTGTTTATAATTCTAATTTCATTTTTTCTTTTGGGTTTTTAGTTATGGTTTTGTTAGTTTGTAATTGTATTGTTCCTTGTATGTTTAGTTATTTCTATTGGTTTGTTTTTTGTGGGTCTTTGTGTTATTTTGTTTTTGTTGTGTTTTGCTTGTAGGTTTGTATTTTTAGGGATTTCTTTGGGTTTCTAATTTTTCCTTGTTTTGGTCGTTGTGGGTTGGTTCTTTAGTCATTTGTGGTGTGCTCTTTGAATTTTCTTTTTTGTTCTTTCTTGTCTTCTCTTTCTTTCCTATTTTGGTTCTTATTTTATTTTATTGTTTTTTTCTTGTTTATATATTTTATATTCTTATGTGTATTGCTTTTTAAGTTTTATTCTATTCTTTAGGTTTTTAATGGTTGTTTTGTGTGTCTTTGTGTGCCTTTGTCTTTGTTTAGCTATTTGGTTATGTATGTTTTTGTCTCCTTTTATTTGTGTAGTGGTTTAGGTTTTTTTTTGTTTTTGCTTATTTTCTTGAATTGTAGGCTTTCTATAAGTTGTACAATTTTTGTAAGTTTGTTAGTTTAGTAGTTGATTATGACTTTTTTTAGTTTAATTTTTTAGTCTTGTCTTCCTTGAACCTCGTGCTTCCTTCTATTCCCTTCTTCCTTTATTAAACATGTTCTTGGTCTACAACTATCCATTTCTCCTTGAGCTCTTTGCTTTTCATCTTGATGATGGATCACGAAGTGTGATCCAGAACGTTGATGCAAATTTTTTTATGCAATCTAATCTAGAAATCAGAGAGAATAAACATTATGGATTGTGAAAACTTGATATCATTAAGCCACATTAGAGTTCACTAAATTAGGTGAAAGGGAGGGAATGCTAGAAAGGACATGTTCTTAAAATGCCCTTGAAGGGAGTTGTAGTGTTCCAACACTCTGCTGATCTGTTTTTCACTGAGTTTCGTAGATCTGATTTTGTTTTGGTTTAATTTCTCTTTTTGTGCTTCTGAGTTTGTTTGCCAATAATGCTAGAATGGTATTGACAAGCATATGCATATAATGAAACCTTCAAATTGTAAGAGACCAGGTGTCTCTCAACTGTAAATCAACCACTACTGAAACCAAAAAGTATAACTGAAACCTTTGCTGCTATGTAAATCAGAGTATGTGGTTTGCTGATACAGAAATCAGTCTTGTGGGTTTTTGATTGATTTGAATGTTTTCAATGCTATGGGATTTCAATGCAAATATAAACCAATGGACAACAATGCTAACAGATGGAAATCATAACAGCAGACATATAACCTTCCAATACTCAAGAAAAATATGACTTGATAGCACAAATGTCTAATTTATTCCTTATCCCACAATTTACAAGCAAATATCAAATCGGATTATAAAGAACCTGAGTGAAGACAAGTCTGGAAACCCTTGTTTTTATTGTTGCAGCTGATATCATTGATTTCCCCACTCTTTCTTTGTTGCTGAGACATCCCACAACCTAGCCGCTCTCAATGAAAAAGGCTAGCTACTCAAGAGATAGGCGTTTCGGCCTCTAGAAGAAAAACGCCTTCAGCTGGGTGCTGTACAGACTTTACCAACAAGCTGGGTAACTTCAAATGCTCCTTATTTCCCTTGCAAATTTGTGAAGAATGATTTGTATTATGCCCTCGGTAAACTGATTTAGATTCCAGACCCAAAGAACGAATCTCTTCTCCAAAACTCCAGATTTAAGCACAAATAGAGCTCCTGTTTGAAGCCCTCTTGATGCCACAATTCAGTGGATCTTTCACCACTTCAAAGCAGCTGCAAACACCTGAGAACTTCTGCAAATTCTCAAGCAACCTGGTAAAAACCCTTGTGCAGACTTGCACACAAAACCAAGAGCAATTTTCACAAAGTCAAATGCTCATAATGAATGAGGTTGATTTGTGAAAGGAGGCTTATATACTCTCTCCAAAAAGGTACGACTTCCTCCTCATTAGCATCATTTAAATATATTTGCTTTTTGTTGTTTTAAGTTGACTTTGGAAAAAGGTGCCCAAATATTTTAAATACTTTTAAGTGGCAACTAATTGAAGGGTCATGGCCTCATGGCCCCACTTTAATAACATAAAGTGAAATTATAACATAAGATATTAAAATATCATTTAATAATGATTTCATTAATAAATATGAAATCCAAATGAAGTCAATTCATAATTCGCTGAATATTTTGCAAATACTTAGTCACCAGGTGCCCTGCCTGAAATAGTAACTCCCTGATACTGCCTTACTATATATAGTAAGTCTCTCCAAATATGCCAAGCAAAAACTATAGAGCTCAAACAAGATCATCACTGTCTCGGGAGACTATCCAGGTGCCTTTGATATAAATAGAAACCCCGACTCCCGGAAATAGTCACTTACTATAAATAGTAAGCGTGTCAAACGGAGTCCAACGAAGGTCAATCCTGGTCTCCCACTGAATACTGGAGGCAAAACACCCTCAATCACTGCCAACGGTGACCCCCTTTTCATTTGCTCTAGCCTACGAGGGTCAGGAATAGGCTAAACCATCTGTCTTCATGTTCGTACTAAAAAGGGGACATTACACAAATAAACTAAGCTATTAAAACAACTTGAGTACATTGCTCAATTTAAAGGCCAAATATAATTTCTTCATTACAAAATAAGATGCTTACAACATATAGTTTTCATCAGATTCGAAACTAAGTATTTCATAAACCATACTTTAACTTACAGCCAAACATCACTGTGAATAGTGACTTGCTACAGTACCCGCGCCCAAAGAAATGCACACAACTTTCAAATAACGAACTTCTCCCACCAAAAACCAGCATGGGATGTCTTCTAAGATAAGGGCGCCCCCTTTAGGAAAGATAGCAGCCTCTAAGAAAAGGCGTCTTTCCTTCTTTTGCTGATTGAAACCCTCATAAAAATGCAGCTGGCTGTAGCTTTCAAAAACAGTTCCAAAACTCCACAAAAAACAAGCAGCTCTCGTACTAACATGATTGAAGACTATGGTAGTCAAAACCACTCAAAAATATGCTCGAAATAACCTGCAAACAGCAACACAGGTCTCTAACTAAAGCAACAATAACAGATCAGCAACCTTACGGTGGTGTTTCACACCTTCAAGCTGTTCAAGAACGAAGAACAGAGCCCCACCAGGCTCACCCACTACAAGAAATCAGGAAACCCTAGCTTCCTTCCTCCTCCAAGCTTCACTCCAAAGTTTTCTTCAACCAAAATCATCTATTCATGAAGAGGGTCGAATTTCCTCTCTTGATATTTATAATTTTACATTGAAATCACTATTCATTAAAGTGAGCACTATTCACTTAAGTTATTTCTTTTTTCACTTTAGGAATGAATAGTAACTGAAAAATATAAAGTGACCCCTTCCTTTTGAAGACACATGGTCCCTAGGCCAAGGATGGTGAAATTAAAGGTGAGTATCATAAATTTAAGCACAAGTATCATGCCAAACGCCACAATTCACCCTGCCACCATACTCTAGAGATCCACACTGCAAATTGACGACCAAGTGCCCGTTTGAGAAACCCTCTATCCAGAACTATTAGCCTACGAGGGTCAGAAAAATAGGCTAATCCCACAACTCTGATGCTCGTGAAAAAGGGGACATTACAAGAGTAAGCTTGTACTAAACTAATTTTGATAATTTGATTCTTGTGCTAGAGTTTCTCTATGGTAAATCTCTTGTGTTGGTTTCTTTTACTTGCTTCATGCCATGTTCTAGCAAGTTGCAGACAACTAAGATACAACTGGATATGGATAATGTCAATATCCCTATCTCCATTGATGTAAGCCTTCTATATAGTGCAAATAATGCATAGAACCAATGTACAACATTCATATGAATAAATGATTCATATTAGAAATTCTTCCAATGGACTGTTCATGAGGTTTATAGATCAATGTGAGTTACAAGTAATTGGTAGAGTGAATGAAAACTGGAATAAGAAAGAAAGGAAACAGAAACAGGAAGCAGTGACTGTGTATTATATGATAGATAGTTGTAGAAAATAGAAGTGGAAAGCAAGAGAAATAAAGAAACATGAATGGAGGACATGGCCACATCTTGAAAACAAGATTTTCTAAATATGGCCCATGGAACTCAGAGAAATATTCTTGTCAATTAAACATTCTGAAATGGAATGTGGTTGAGGTTTCAAGTGACTATGAACCTTTCACAAACTATGTTAGTGTTTGCGTTTTCTAATAGGCTGGTTGAGGGCAAAGGCCAAACACCTTATAAATTTATAATATTACATAAATGATTTGAAAGACCATATTGATGAGAATCTAGCAAGTTCTGTGGGTATATTAAGTTGATAATGATGATGCAGGCCAGGGCTCACAGTTGATTGCATCCCTTTTTTTCTTAACTCTTCATTGATTGGACTGCTTAAACTTATAATATTTGTCAATTAACATCTAGAATTAAGGGGTACTGTAAACAGAATAGAATATAGTTTGATAAATCCAGTGTTAAAATAATAGCTCTTTGTGATTGGTGTCATGAAGAGATGAATTTCCATTCATATAAACAATGTATTCTAGTTTTGTTCAGCAACTATAATGTTACCTTGCACTCATTTTACTTTCTCTAGCAAAAAACGTAATATAAAAAGGAAACCAGGATAAAATAGCAGTAGAAGATCTTACCATCCTCAGATCCTGATACAAGAATGTTATTTTCATATCCCACATCCAAGCAAAGTACAGCTCCTTCATGTTCAACAAACTCCATACCTAGAAAACCCAAAGGATTACTCAGTCATTCAATATAAAGAGAGACATTTTTTGTTAAAGAGGAAGTTATATTTATAATAAGAGTAAATATTAAAAAATTACAACACCTTTTACAAGCCATAGTGGCCAAATGGTAACGGTATAATAACTGCTATCAAATAATTATGATCGTTTATCAGGATTAAACTGATTAGCTTTTAAGTCAAACTCATTGACCGATATTTTATGAGTAGTAGTTTACACAAAACCATCTCTCATGAGCATGAATGGTTCACTTAGCACTCATTGAATATAGGTGATGCTTACTAGGGTGAAGCATTGGGACTTCCTGGAAGGTCAACCACCCCAGTACTACTCTGACTCAAGCACACTTAACCATATAGTTTTCCACAAGATCAAGCCCACTTAGCTTGGTATCAAGTAGTTAAACTAAGAAGGACAAAGGTTTAACGAAGAAGAGCTATTAAGAATATTCGTGTAGTACATATATAGAATTATATTATCAGAGATAATAATAATAAAACAGCAGAATATTCATTGATGCATCAAAGCCAAATGATGATAGAATGCAAAGAAAACATGGCTAGGCTAATTAGAAGACTTTCCCAGAAAAAAGGCATAGTTCCTGATCCTTCTTGCTGATGTGGCTGGTGGTTCCAGTGCATTTGATTAGTCGAGGGAATGCTGTTATGAATTGTTTCCTTGTGGAAGTGTAGATTTCTATGATAAATAGAAGGTAAGCCATATTGTGCCTTTTAGGAGCTCCATGATTGGCTTTCTGCTCAATTGTTAAAGCAAGTTTCCTTTTATTTTATTTTTCCATGAGCATTTTTCCTGTGGCTTCCTCCGTTGAGAATGTTTTAAATTTTTTGATAATTGAGCCCCAACAAAATAAGGAATTTCGAATTCGATCTACTGCCCCATTAAGTTTTGGAGGACTTGATTTTCTTTCTACCATTGGATGTGGTGTAGCAACATAGAGATAAACTTCTGTAGAAGAGGAACATCAGCTTCTCTTTCCTTAATTTTAAGTACTAGTTAGCCAAGGAGATCATTATTACATATGAGTTGGAATTTGTTGTCTTGTTAGCATTTGAATGTCTCTTTTACACTCGTTACAATGACAGCATAATGGGCCGACTGGCGGAGGGGCCCGCAGAAATTAATGAAGAAAGAGAGGATGACTTGACACGAGATTTGATAAATCTCTAGAACATATCCCTACAAGATCATGTATGGAGGGAAGCCCTCAGGCGAGAAATCCCTGAGGCAGTTGTTTGGGATCGACTCGAAGTGAATGATGAGGTTGATCACCTTCTCCACTACATGCCAAGATTATTGGCCCACCATTCAATCATCCTACAAGACCTTCGGGTGAAAGAGGATCAGGAACGCTGAAGGCAGCAAATATTGCAGCGGTGCGAAGAACAAACCAAACGGGAATAGGAGGAACGAGACACTAGCCGGAGATGTAGCCCTAGCAACCAACAATGATCACATGAATGACCTGTAAGGCCCGTACGACCAAACAAAGACAAGAACCGAACACCATTCGGGCACGAAGTGGAGGAGGAAAGAATTCAGCGATCATTGAGAGTATAGGAGCAAGAAAACTAACGGAAAAGATTAAGTAGAGCACATCAGAGTTTTGTGGAAGGGAGGGACGAGGAACCCTTCATCACCCCGTACGTAGAAAAATATAAAACCCGAGAAAATGAAGATGAATTGATTGGAGAACTTGAGAATAGCATCCAATGCATTCGGGAGTTGTCCATATTGGACGACAACGAAGGGCTGAGGACAGGGAGATCTGAGCCCAAGACCCCTTGGCAGAGGGAGCACTGGAGTGGGACCCAGGAAACTCAAGGTGTAGAGGACGCTGACGGAGGATGGTAGAGTGACTCGTACGTGGCCGAGAGTGCAAGTGACGCACCAGAACATAACGGGGAAACCGGTCCAGTAGGGTCCAATACACAAGGAGGACAACGGGGAAGGATGGTGACTCCAGAGCGACAGAAGCTGCCGAAGTTTACGGGGAATGGGTCAGAAGATCCAGTACGACATTGCAAAACGTGTGAGACAATCTGGATAGCGAGTGGAGAAGATGACCCAGATAACTGGTTGAAAGCGTTTCCGGTGACACTCAGAGATAGTGCAATTGACTGGTACTCAGAACTAGATCAAGCACAAAGGGCATCATGGAGATTACTCAAGAAGGCCTTTCAGGATAAATTCAAATTACTAAGGGATGATAGTGAGATTATAGTAGAAATCTACAGTACGAAGCAAGGGAAGCACGAGAGTGTGCGTACCTATAATCGGAAATTGAAGGATCTGTTGGGAAAATTGGAGACACAACCAGCGGATGGCCTAAAGAAGCGATGGTTCATTGAAGGCTTGCTTTCGTTGCTGAGGAAGAAGATGAAAGTCATGCCTTCGTTGTCGTATGCTGAAGCATACAATCGGGCGATGGATATAGAAAGTGAAAACAAAACATCCTCTCGAGGGAAAAAGAAGACGGACGACAATGACGGTGAATCCAAGACCGTACAAGCACTCAGGAAAGATATGATGCGAATGATGAAAGAATTGAAGGCCAACAAAGAGAGTATGAGGGAAGCACAAGAACTGTGGTGTATAGACTGCAATGGGGAAGGTCACACAAAGGCGAACTGTCCGAAGAAGTTATTTTGCGATATCTGCCAAGTGATGGGACATCCTGTCAAGGAATGCCCATACAACTTAAAAGCCAGAAGTGCACAAGTACTCTTCGCTCAAGGAGAACTGTCGACACCGCCGAACACACCACCGAAGCCCTAGTACAATAGCAATGCATCCCCTGGAGGTTACCGAAGCAATAGGAGTTCGAGGAACAGAATACAGTATGACAGTAAAGGACGGCCCATGACCCAATGCCGGAAGTGCAACAAATGGGGTCACTTCGCCAAGGACTGCCAGAATGGCCAAGGTTCGGGAGGAAGATTGTGTAAGTGGTGTGGACCAGGCGACCATGAAGATAGTGAATACCTCAAGCAAAAGGGTATCCATATGCTAGAAGTAGAAACACAAGAGGTACTGGCGATCACCAGAGCGTAAGCAAAGAAGGCAACCTACCCAGATCCACGTAAGGAAAAACAAAGGATGAAGGAAGCAAAAGCCGAAGTGGAATTGGTGATGGTGAAGGAGAACAAAATATCTCTGGAAAAGCCAAAAACCTCTCGACGGTCAGAGGTAGAAACCAACATTTTATGGCAGGTACTGCAAACCGCTGTACCGATCAAAGTAACTAACCTTCTCCAGACATTGCCGTAGTTGGGACTGGCAATGACAAACGTCCTTGGGGATGTCAAGCAATCGCGAGTGGAGGACCGAAGGCAGCAATTAGTACCAAATTCACCACCGTATGGTGAACAAACCATTGACCCCATACTACTCATGGCGAACATCGAGAAGATGCCGACGGTTGTGCAGATGGAGATTGGAGGGAATATCTTGACAAATACTATCGTTGACAGAGGATCAAGAGTCAACGTACTGTCCAAGGACACATGGAAGAGCCTAGGGAAGCCTACACTCTGGCCACCGACATTCCAACTCGTCGGTGCTGATCAACATGGTATCAAGCTGTTGGGGACGCTGATGGCGCAGAAGGTGATGATCAGGACACAACAATTTTTGCTAAATTTTGTCGTCATCCCATTATAGAGGAAAGCGTATGATGCACTACTTGGGAGAGGATGGCTGATAGCTGCCAAGGCAAATCATAATTGGAAGAGAAACACACTCTTGATCGAGAACAACAGGCAGAAGTACGTCATCGACTTGAAGAACTAGGCCGTGAGCGAAGAATTGGCTTCCCTTGGATCAAAATCGGACGAAGGGGAATCAGATGTTGACAAAGGAAGGAAGACGATGGAACCGAACGCCGAGGGTGTACTTGAAATTGAGAGTTGCTCGAAAGATGAGACAAGTTCGTTGAATGGCCTATTTCATTGGCAAATGGAGGATTATGAGGTGTTCCAGCGAGAGTGTAACATGCTGCAGATCGGAGAAATCAAAGAAGGAGAAGAGAATGGCATGTCTAGCCGAGTACAAAGAGTACAAAGAAAGAATATCAGAACCGGACGATACGCCAGCCCACAAATCCGAACAGGTACGAGATAGAAAAATTGTGTTGGAGCCAAAAAATGGAAAAACTAAAGTAGAAGAATTAGAAGAATTAAGGGACGGAAGAGGGAGTATATTAAAAAGAAGAAATAAAAGTGAAAAAAAGAAATCAGATAAAAAAGGAGAAATAAAAGAAAAAAACATTAAAATATTGGCAAGGACGGAAAGTGTACGACCTAAACTAAGAAAAAGAATTCAATTTAAAGCAAGGACCGTACGGATTTTCCAAGTAAGAAGAGAGGAGCAGAAGTAAAGGGCCGTACGACAAGAAGGGAGGAAACTGGTACGCCAAAAGAAGACAAGTTTGTATGAACCGACAAACAAGAGCCAAGAAGCCGTACGCCACATTAAGGAGAAAGTCGTATGCCAAAAGCAAGAAGCTGTATGCCAAGAGTTCGTACGTCTAACACACAAGGAGTCCATACGGCCAATTAAAAAAACCGTACATTGGGAGCAATTAGCCATACGGCTAAGACAGAAGGGATTCGTACGTTGGAGTGAAGGAAAATCCATACGCCACAAACAGAGGTCCGTACGCCAGAGTGAAGGAAAATCTGTACACTACAAACAAAGGTCTGTACGCCAAAGTGAAGGAAAATTCGTACACCAAAGACAGAAATCCGTACGCCACACTGAGGAGATCACCGTACGCTAGACTAAAAAATCCATACGCCAAACCCAGGAGTCCGTACGCCAAGCTCAGAAGCTCGTACGCTGGAGACAGTTAGCCGTACGGCTAAACCAGGAAGGATCCGTACGCTGTAGAGAGAAAACCATATGGAAAAATAGAAATTCAGAACGAAGTGGTGAGCAAGTCGCTGTACAGCAAGGCAAACATTCCGTATGCTCTAGGCAAAGGGCCGTACGTCTAAACAAGAAATCCATACGGGAGATTGTGGGAAGAACCGTACGGCTAAATCAAAAGGAATCTGTACGGTTGAAAAGGGCCATATGCCTGAGGGAGCAGAAGTCCGTACGTGTGAGTTGGAGGAGGTCAGTACGGGTCAAAGCACGTTTGTACCAAGCATTGACTTGAAGAAAGTGAAGTCTCAGAACAACAATGCAAAATCTGTATTTTTCGGGTTCATCAGCACTATTCGGAACATGTGGAAAAATCATGAAATTGAGGCATGCGATGCTGTTTCGAGTGGTTTCAGAAGTGTTAAATGAGGCATGCGATGCTGCCCCCAGACCCCCATCATATTTATTGGAATTGCCAAATTGTAGTACAACCAACCATCATAGTACAGTCACAGGAGCAATTGCCTATCAAGCAGATGAGAGTTGTAGCCCTCAAGGAGAAGTTGGCAGAGAGAGACGGAGTATTGGGAGAGAGTGACAACCAGTTGGCAAAGAAGGATCAGCTATTGGTAGAAAAAGATACACAGGTGGCTGATGTGTAATGATTTTCAGCTGAGGGGGAGAGTCAACCATAGGGAAAAGACAAGGAATTGGCTAGCACCAAGCAGGAACTCGAGTTGGTATTTTTGGTTTTCAGTCGCCTGGAAGACGACTACTTTGTGGGGGGGATGATGTAGTCGGCCGAGAGCGTACTTGGTCGGCCGTGAGTTGATATAGTCGGTCGAAAGTGTACTTGGTCGGTTGTGAGTCATAAATAAATAAGACATTAGTTAATATTAATAATCCATGTACTTATGTACGTTTCATGTTGGTTAGTTGTCTCGGGAATTAAGTTCCTGACGAAGCAATTAGTTATAATGAAGGGACGCGACAGTTGGTACCTCAACCACCACCAGTGTACTATATGTACTTGAGTCATGTAGTTGGAAAACATTATGGTTCTACTATGCTATGCTATGTTTTGTCTAGAGACATTATGATGTAATTGCCAAATACTGAATAAAGAAATATATCTATGTTCTATGCGATTGCCATGTGATTATTATATGCTGTCAATGTTATTTTATATTTCCGTTTACTCTATACGTCATTGTACTCGTAGCGAGTAAACAACTGGAATGATAGTCGCCCCTTGCAGACAAAAGCGCTTAGTACACACTAACATGCCCAACACCAATAGACATGCCTAGCTCAGCAGAAAATGACAGCAATAACAATGGAAAGGTATTTGTGAACAAGCCCACACCCTCAAATAATGATAATCCGCCTTCCCTATGCTAGGATAAAGGTCACGTAGGAGTGATGACAGTCATAAACTTCAGAAACAGCCACATTCCCAACCGGGTATGAATGTTAATGCATTCACCAAGCTCCCAAAAGCAACAACACCCTCAAATAATGATATTCCGCCTTCCCTATGCTAGGATAAAAGTCAAGCAGGAGTGATGGTAGTCATAAACTTCAGAAACAATCACGTCCCAAACAGGTATGAATGCAAATGCATTCGCCCAACTCCCAAATACAACAATAAGCCTCTTCAAATCCCATGCCCAATCCAATATGGGCTTAACACATTCAACAACAATATAAACACCTTCATATCCTTCGACCAACAATGTGAATGATTCAATCATACAAATTGCCAAGCTCACACCATACAAAGTAAACCAATATAATAATAATAATAATAATATTTATCACCTGCTCTAAAATTCTGATCAATATATCTGCAAGATCCTAATAAATCCTTCAAACCCTTAAATGAAGCTTCACTTGAATACATTAATGTGCAATGCATAACCCTTGTATGGAGTTATCAGCAAGCAGCCTTGGGAGATCTGTCACTCCTGTAGCTATTGTTCCTCATGAGGGTTTTCGTCCTCAAGAAGCTGAAACTTTTCAGTCCAACTAGCAAACCCTATTCCAATTTTCTCCAAAACATGAATGTGCAAAAGAGCTCACAAAATGGCTCTTATATCTCCCTCCAATTTCCACGCCCAAGTTGGCATTTTAAATTTATTTTATTTAATTTTTTTCCCACCTTATCTCCTTTAAGTTGGTGCCAACTTATGATATAAAATAATCTTTTTTGAAAACCCCTTAATTCGCCTTTATCATAAAGTCATTAAAATATATAAATAACGCATAAAGTTTAATATATTAATTTAACTTTATTATTAACGTTATTTAAACTTAATACACATGACCATGATAAATGTGAAGATAAATCCATGGCGAGAATCTGCCAACATTCTTGATATAGGAAAAATGCCAACTGACCAGGACACTGACCACCCTGTGACTTACTAAAAGGAGTATGGACAAAGTGTCCAGATAATGCTCCAGAAGTACACAGTGAAGAACTTGCAATACACTGAGCTAGGAAACACCAATTAAGCACAAATGGTTGAATGACAAGCCATAAACGCCCTCAGAGGGGCTCCCTAACCATCCTGTTAGTCCACAGGGACCAAGTGATAGACTAACCTCAACAGCCAATGACTGCCTAGGAAAAGGGGACATTACACTCTGCCATCCCCAAGATTGCTGTACCTAAGCAATCCACACCTAAACACCCTAGCTTGTCATCTGAATACCGAGATCCCAGATAAGCCTGTAGAATGCCCCACTGTATGTCCTATGCATCAACTGGATAAAGATAAAGTCAAACTCAACAGTTTTGTCAACCACTATCCCAGTGTAAAGCAATCTACCAAACATTGAAATTCCTAAATCCCACAGCCAAACTGGAAGTCCACCATTCTCAATACCTGCTGACTTAGACTGCGCCACTTTGATATAATCATTACCATGCAGAGAGTGGTGAAGCAACTCATCTGGATCCAAACAAACTGATGCGCCAAGCCTATCACCACCTAGATCCCCAAACACCACATCCCTACATCCGTCAAACATGAGAAGATGGAAACATCTCAAAGTGCTAGCAACACAAAACCACTCCAACTCTTGTAGATCTCTCATAGATGTGATGAATACCCATCATAGGTGCTAGAAAATGTATAGCAGCTCCTCCTAGTTTGCTGATATAGAACAGATCAGCACCTTCAAGACTGAAAATACGACCTATGGGGGTACAAATAATACCACCAAGGTCATAGGATGATAGAGTGTGAACCTTATGCCACTCTCCAATGATGAGGATATAATGCAACTCTCCTCCAAACTCTCGAACAACCGCTGTCCTCTGAAAGTTATGAAAGAAGTCCATGTTCCATTAAGTAGGACAGCCATCTCCTATCCAATTGTGGAGTGGGACTCCGTCATTGAGGACTGGAACACCAATGCCATCATGCTTACTAGGATCATAGCTCCATTGAGTCTTCATTCCTCCAAGCGTATGCTACACAAGGGTAAGTGCCTACATCAAAAATCCTTCAAAAATCCTTGAAGTAAGGAAGTTGCAAACTCTATCCAAGAGGCCTTTGCATGATGAGACTCTAATCCTTGTACTTGTATGCAACCCTTTGGAGGAAATAGAGTAGGAGACCCACAAGATTTGGTTTTATCTTCTAGAGATGGAAACACATCATACCAAAGTGGACTATATAATCCCTGAGCCAAACCACATTTATGCATCATCAAATCATCCATGTGTGGGTTGAAAGAAAAATGATGAGCACTCCTTACTATGTAGTCAAGGTGGAATTCACCCGCTTGCACCAATGGAAGACCTGAATAGTCACTGGGATTCCACGTCTCATCATTCTCATCGCACGAATTGGGAGGTGGCTCACATCTCAAATTATGATGGGTAGATTTTGTATTGGCTCTATAAGTCCTCTCTGCAAACTTGATGGCTAAGTCCCTATCTGAGAGCAAATGGAGGTAGTCTGATTTCATTCCCTCTAGGGCATGTTTGATAGTTTGCAGACTTGGTATAGAAGTTCCAACTACCACCCCTTTCTGCCTTTCTTCCAATTGAGTTGACCTAAGGAGGTATTCAATGAGCTTGTTCATGCTATCAAAGTGAGTTAAGGTTTGGACAATCTCATCTTCAGTGACTTTTAGCTATCCCTTTAGTTCTCGTGACTCACTAGGCTCAGGATTACAATCAACTTCAACAAAAACATTTCTTGATTTGCTTACAAGTGTAGGAGACATGCTCCCACTAGATGATGCCTTGCAATCCTCGTGTAAAATGAATGGAACAGCATTATTGTAAATGTAATCAAATCTTTTCACAAATGGGATCCTAATAAACACTAGGATTAAACTAAGGTCAGAAAAACTGTATAAGAAAATTTCTAAGTCAAATAATATTTAACTTCTATGTTCAGATTTTCGATTTCTCGATCTTCGATTTCCAGATTTGAACTTCTTATTAAATGTGCTGATTGCAGAACATTGTCCGATTTCTATATTTGCATATCGAATGAGGAACCACCATAAATAAGGGAGGAGCCCGCCCCTAAGAGGCACGCCTCATGAGAGGACGCGTCTCCACAAGTGGAGACACGTCCACTCATGGGACGTGTCCCTTGGGGTGCGACTTGTAACAGGTTTTGTTTATCATTGTTACGTATACATTAACACATATACACCCTTCTACATGATGGCGGATGTCTTAAGAGGATTCCGATTTCAAATAAATGCAGAATATAATATCACGTGTAAGATCGTATTTTATATGTATGCTCATAAATTTGATCTAAATGTTTCTTAGAATTATTTGAATATAAGAGATGATCTTTGATCACTTATGAATGACGATGATGCTTTACATCAATTGTCATTCATATCTGACTGAAGCTATCATCTTTAACACTCCCTCTTAGCTAGGGAAGATATTTCAAATCAAATAAGTCAAGATATCACCTTCACACATGATATCAAAAATATGATATGCTTTCTCAATGTTGTCAAGTCACATGACATTCTTCAAAACACATCTTCATTATTCAACACTCCCTCTTTAACTGGGAAGGATAACTTCCAAAGTGATATCACCTATCCCGTGATATCAGAAGATATGATATGCTTCTGAAAGTGTCAAGTCACATGACATTCTCCATAACATATCTTCATTATGGTATGTGCACTGACATCAAGTCACATGATGTCTACCATAATTCATGGCATATCCACGGATATAAATATCCACCATGATTATCTCTTAAGGATCACAATGATCTTCAGATATCAAGTCCCATGATATCCATCAAGTTGTCCAAGAGATACTATCATGACATGTCCACAGATATCAAGTCACATGATATCTATCATGATAGTTCATCATTGTAGAGTCGTCACTTTACAATGTCAAATACAAGTGTTCATTATTGAAAGATCGTCACCTTTCATAATGTACACAGGGGGAGTAGGCCCATAAAGTCATGGAGTCACACACATGACAAAAGAGTTTACACATTAAACATCTTTATATATTAGTACAATTTATAAACAATTTGTATTTCAAACATAAATAACAAATTACATTTCAACCATACCAAGTTTCTTCCTGAAGTGCTCTACCTTGATCCGGGAGAGAGGCTTGGTGAGAATGTCTGCAGTTTGATCATTTGTACTAATATACTCCAACTGAATCACTTTCCTTTCCACCATATCTCTTACATAATGATAGGGGATCTCAATGTGCTTAGATCTGTCATGAAAGACAGGATTCACAGAGAGTTTTATGCAACTCTGATTATCACAATGAATAACTGTAGGATTCAGGGGCTCACCAAAGAGTCCCACAAGCAATTTATGAAGCCACACTGCTTCTCTTGCTCCCATTGAGGCTGCAATGTATTCAACTTTCGTTGAGCTCTGTGCAACTGAAGATTGTTTCCTGCAAATCCAGGAGATCATAGCCGACCCCAAACTGAAGCAACATCCTGATGTGCTTTTCCGATTAGTTACACTTCCAGCCCAATCTGAATCAGAGTACCCATGTAGATCTAGTTGATCATTCTTGTAGAGAAGACCATATCCAATAGTGCCTTGAAGATATCTCAAAATATGTTTTACAACCATCAAGTGAATTTCCTTTGGTTCACACATGAACTGGCTGAGAACATTTATAGCATAGCAAATATCAGGTCTGGTGTTAACCAGATACATCAAGGATCCAATCATCTGTCTGTAAAAGGTTGGATCTGCACATTTGGATTCTGCTGCTTCTTTTAATTTGTGAAGGTTGGTTTCCATAGGTGTAGACATCGGTCTACAGTCCAACATTCCAAATCTTTTCAAAATGTCAATAGTATACTTCCCTTGATTTAGTATAATGCCTTCTGATTTCTGCCATACTTCCAAACCGAGGAAGTAGTGTAGAATACCCAAGTCTTTCATGTCAAATTCAAAAATTAGATCTTGTTTCCCTTGAGCAATGAGGTGATCTTCTCCTATTATCAGCAGGTCATCAACATATAAAATAATTATAAGCATATCACCTTTGATTACCTTGAAGTAGAGATTGGAGTCAGCATCATTTTTGGAAAATCGTAATCCCAAGAGATAGCTGTCAATTCTTTCATACCAGACCCTGGGAGCCTGTTTAAGTCCATAGAGGGCTTTCTTCAGCCTGCACACATGAGAGTTAGATTTATGTATCACAAAAGCCTTCAGGCTGTTCTAGGTAGACTTCCTCTTCAATGGTTCCATTCAAGAAGGCAGTTTTCACATCCATTTGATGGATCTTCCAACCTTTAGCTGCTGCAATGGCTAATATTGCTTTCACTGATGTGTAATGGGCAACAGGTGCAAATGTTTCTTCATAATCAATGCCTTCTTTTTGAGAAAAACCTCTAGCCACAAAACGTGCTTTATGTTTTTCTATACTGCCATGAACAGCATGTTTGATTTTGAAGAGCCATTTAGAAGAGACAACATATTTCTCTTTTGGTCTAGGCACTATATCCCATACGTCATTCTTTAGGATGGATTGATATTCCTCCGTCTTTGCATCCTTCCAAGCTTGATGTCTAAAGGCTTCTGTAACACTGGCAGGTTCAGAGTTTATGATGTTGTTCATTAAGGCAACATAGCTAGAGAATTGTTTGGGTCTTTTACTCTCCCTGAACGTTCCTTTAGGTGCTGCATGATCCTCTGCTTCTTTGATCATCTTCTTTGCCCAAAGTGGTCTCTTTCTGCCGATGTCATTTGTGTCCTCATTTGAAGTGGTAGGAAGTTCATGTGGCATTTCCTCAGGATGCTCCCTCTGAATCTCAGGAGTAGGTTCCATTTCAGGTATTCTAGGGGAATAGGTTTTTGTCTCACTAGAACTTCTTGCCCTTTTGAATGCAATGTCTTCTTCAAAGATGACATCTCTGCTCAACTCAATTTGTTTTTGCCCGGGTATGAATATTCTGTAAGCTTTGGAGGTTTCACTATAACCCACAAATACTCCCTTCTTTCTAGAAGGTTCTAGTTTGGATCTCTTCTCTTTGGGTACATGAATATAGACAGGACAGCCAAAAATCCTAAGATGACTAATGTCAGGTTTTATGCCGGTAAAGGCTTCTTCAGGAGTTTTGTTATCAAGATGAGAATGAAGACATCTATTTTGGATATAGACAGCAGTCCTAGAGGCTTCTGCCCAGAAAGATGTTTCAATGTTTTGGTCCAACAACATTGCTTTAGCAGCTTCTACAATGGTTCTATTTTTCCTCTCAGCAACCCCATTCTGTTGAGGGTTGTAGGCAACTGTGAACTCCCTCTTAATTCCAGCACTCATGCAGAATTCTTTAAAAATATCAGACGTATATTCTTTCCCATTGTCTGTCCTTAAGGTTTTTATTTTCTTCCTGGAGAAGTTTTCAGTGAGGGCTTTAAACTCTTCGAACCTTTTGAGGATTTCTATTGACTCTTTGCACTTAAGAAAATAGATCTAGGTTTCCCTAGAGAAGTCATCTACAAATATGACATAGTATAGAAATCCTGCTTTAGAAGGTACAAACATGGGTCCACAAAGATTAGAGTGAACCAGTTCTAATACATTAAGGGTTTTACTCAGACTATTCTGGAAGGATCCTTTAGTATTCTTTCCTAGGGCACAGCCTTTACAAGTTCCCTCATGAGATGGTTTTAGCTTGGGTAAGCCTGTAACAAGTTTTTCCATAGAAGGTAGGGCACGGAAATGGAGGTGACCTAATCTTCTATGCTAGATTTCATTTGAATCAATAGTGTCAAGGGTAAGGGCTTGTTTAACCTCAGTGCAAAGTTTGTAAAGGTACCCTTGTCTTATGCCTATGGTATGGGCTTTCTTGATAGTTGAGGTTTTAGGCCACACTAAAACTTTACTATCCATAAATGTAACTCTGTAGCCATTATCTTCAAGGGCAGAGATGGATATAAGATTTCTCTTTATTCCAAGTACAAATAAGATCCAGTGAGTTGCAGAGAAATCCCAAATTCCAATTTGATGGAACATGTTCCAACCCCTTTTACAGGTTATGCAGAATCATCCCCGATGGTTACTTCTTCATCAGTCTTTTCAGTCATGGAGTCTAAGTGTTCTCTGAACCCTGTGATGTGTCTGGATGAACCACTATCAATTACCCAATTTTGAGTGTTGTTAGATACTTGATTAGAAAGGGCTATATAGAACACAAGGTTCTCAACTTTCTTAGGTTCAGCCTCTGGTTCCCTAATAGTTTCTCTCATAAGTGAGTCTAGTTTATTCTGTTTTAGGATCATCATGATTCTAGATTTCCATGATGCAAGGTTATTTGCTTTTGCAAGACAATCTTCAAATCTGATCACAATTGACATTATGAAGAATGTGATGTGAATTCGATTTTAGAAAATACGAATTTCTTGAGCAATCTGATTTGGATTCACGCAACGTGGCTCTGATACCATGTAAATGTAATCAAATCTTTTCACAAATGGGATCCTAATAAACACTAGGATTAAACTAAGGTCAGAAAAACTGTATAAGAAAATTTCTAAGTCAAATAATATTTAACTTCTATGTTCAGATTTTCGATTTCCAGATCTTCGATTTCCAGATTTGAACTTCTTATTAAATGTGCTGATTGCAGAACATTGTCCAATTTCTATATTTGCATATCGAATGAGGAACCACCATAAATAAGGGAGGAGCCCGCCCCTAAGAGGCACGCCTCATGAGAGGACACGTCTCCACACTCATGGGACGTGTCCCTTGGGGTGCGACTTGTAACAGGTTTTGTTTATCATTGTTACGTATACATTAACACATATACACCCTTCTACATGATGGCGGATGTCTTAAGAGGATTCCGATTTCAAATAAATGCAGAATATAATATCACGAGTAAGATCGTATTTTATATGTATGCTCATAAATTCGATCTGAATGTTTCTTAGCATTATTTGAATATAAGAGATGATCTTTGATCACTTATGAATGCCGATGATGCTTTACAACAATAGTCATTCATATCTGACCGAAGCTATCATCTTTAACAATTATGATCGAACACACTAGCCTCATAAGAATCTTCCTCCTCATCACAAGACGTACCAATGGCAATCTCTACATCGCCAATATAGAGACTTGTGCCCCTATCGCTTGTGGATGCATGCTCTTCATTGTTGGCTGGTCCACAAGGTGTATGCACAACTACCTCTTTCGAATCTTTCTTGAGCCCTCAATTTTCTCTCCCACAAAGGTGACTCATGATCTCCATGATGCAAGCTATGTGTATAATCAGAAATTTTTGAATCATACCTATCCTCAAACCCATGCAAATCTAAAAGCTCCTTGTGATTGCCCATTGTAGGAGGTTCTCCCCTCAATCCATGAGTACCACTATCATCCTCAGGTGCTATGGCTGCCATAGTAGATCAAATTTCTGCTGTGGATGATGATGATTGAGCCAAGCTCAATTCCTCACATAGCTCATCAATTTGAATTTCTGATTAGTGAAGGGCCATCTGAGTGCTCTTTGAAGAATCCTTGGTAACCTCAAGCTCATAGGAAAGCTTGTCAACTTCCTCTTCTTTCCCTTTCATTGCATCAAAATAGATCTCACCAAGTTTGAGAAGGTGATCTCTATCGGAGAGTAGCTGTAGGTAACTTGACTTCATTACCACTAATGCTTCTCTAAGTGCCTAAGAATCTAAACGGGAAAGTTCTCCATCAAGGTCCATATGTATACTTGAAGACCTCCAACAACATTTTGCCATCAACTTATGCATATCATCAAAATGATTTGTGGCTACAATAATCTGGTCCTCATTTACCTTCAATTTCCCTACTAAATGATGGGACACCTGAGACCTATCAACCTCATACAAATTTTCTGATTTATAATCAGCATCATGCAATACTAAATCAGATTTGCTTTCAAGGTTAATAACAGTACCATCAATGCCAAAAATGCCATTCCTCATGCATGAAAGTGGAGATAAAGTTAGGACAGCACTATGGTCAAAAGTACATTCATCCCAAATGGAATCCTCATCATATGTAGGGGCCTTCACACCTGGATCCCAAGTGCTAAAATGCTGATTGCTCTGTTTGGGAAATGTGTGATCACTATATTCCTCATGATTGGCTGCCTCTATGAATAAATCATTCTTCAACTCCCTAGTACGGGCATCATGATAGTCACCCTTCCATTTTCCCATGCCATGGTCTTGCAAATATAAAGGGTGCTTCATCACATCCGAGGATAAAAATTTACATTGCAGCCCAGAAAATAGATGATCAAAATAAATCAAAATAAACCCAACAAAGCACAAGGTGTTAAAAAACTATACATGTATAAATTTACTATATGCCTAATCCTATTTATAGTACTAGTTATATGATGTAATAGATTCTTTCCTTCAATTATTGAGCCTTGCTCTTGAGAAGAGTCCCATAGATTTATACAATATTTCGTCCACAAGAAAAGTTTTCTGATAATGCATTGAATATGTCCAAGAGTATTTAGTTTCATTAGCTGGTTCCTTCCATGGGGTGTGACAGCCTAATGACCTCATTACCGCACTTGCTGAAGCTTCATGGCAGTCTTGAGGAGAAAAATTCTAAGTGGGGTTCAAGCTTGAGGCTTGTGAATGGGATAGCTATTCAGGTTCTCTGGTTGTAGCTGTAACAAAACTTTTTGCATGTGTAGTGTGTTTCTTAGGATTGGTAGGATAGCTTCTTGTTGATACATAAGCTGAAATATGGTAAGCTTCATTACTATTTTAAAATGTATTCCTATAAACCCAGAGTGCAGCCAATAGTTTCTTAGTACAATCTTGTTTTTCAGAACCACAGGTCTTATGAATGTTGGCACAAGTTGATTTATTGAAGAATTTTCTTGGCCACATGCTTTTGGATAACGAGTAATTGAATTACTATGCCTTATCTTCAAAATTTCCAGCATTTCTCAAATCATCTTGTTTATAAAGTGTGTCCCCCTGTCACTTAGTATACTCATAGGGCATTACAATCTGGTTATAATGTGGTAATATAAGAAATTTGTTGTACATTTTTGCCAACAATGGATATTTACAATGCCAGTTCGTTGATTGGTGTGTAAATGGCCCAGTAAATTATATACCCCATTTCTCAACCAACTCATGGCATAGTTGGATTCAGTAGCTGAAAATTGGCTTTAATTGGAAGCGAGTAAATATTAAAAGCCTAAAAAAATTCAAAATCTGGGTGCAACAAAAAGAAAACAAAGTCTGTGACCATGCAAAGAAAACCAAGAAATCCACCTACACTCACCATCAGACATCAGGATTAAATACTGGAAACAAAGACATGAATGTTGGGATCAACACAACCGATCCAATATCAAAATGTCCTTGAAAATTTAAAACTTCAGCAATCAGGACATTGGAGATTTAAAAAAAAAGGCACAAGAAAAAGGCTTATTTGTAGAAGCAGAATGATCCCAAACTCTATAGCAAACATTGGTCTACAAGTGCATGCTAGGAGGCAATAAAGAAAATCAGCAAGTAATTCCAAACTATATGTTCAACATTAAAAGTAGTTCTGGGTGGCATGTGATAGTCGCAACTCATCAAATTGGAAGAAGATGTGGCAGCCTCAAAGAAAACCATTTGATACCACTTACAATAAAGGTAAGCTGCCACATACCACATTTCAATACCACTTACAATAAAGGTCAAATTCAAAGTCAAGAATTAAATCTCACCCAGTTAATGAAAAACACTCCCATGGTCCTTCAAAACCTGTTTTACCTGTAATAATAAACACTCCCACAGTTAATTCTAAGCAGAAGACTTCTTCCTTCCATGCTCCCTCCAGGCCACAACCCTCTCCACATATCGTCACTGGGGCTGATTTGTGTTTAAACAATGGAAGAATCCCACCTTCCCTGCTCCCCACACTAACCAGATTTGGTGTCAGTTCCTCATATTGGAATGTACCCACACAGCTCTATTTTGCCTTCCCCATCCATGGTCTTACTCCAATGTACCCTCATAATCAGATACTCTCTTGCTACCCTTCACCCTCCCCTACTGACTAGAAAATCAGCCAAATGCTTATACTCCACACTATGTTACTGCTCCTCCACCTCCAAACTCCACAGTATGTTACTGCATCTCCAAAGAACTGAAGGTGCTGTACAAACGGTGGAGGAGAAGAGGAAGTATAATCCTTCTTTTGAGAGTGTTTTGTCAAGACTCTTTCATTGTGCTCTCAAACAGTCTGAAAACTTTAACCAATGAACACTTTGATGGTAAAACTAAGCAAAGGTTAAGAAACAACACGAGAAATCCCTTGAGATCATCAACGGTATGCCTCCTTCCAAGTCTGCAGAAAGGAAGATTTCTGAAATTATTTAGGATGATGCTGACATTTCCCCTTGCTGCAAAAAGTATATCCACATAGACAGGGACCTCAAAGAAGTTGAATGCTCACGGAAGAATGACAAAAACTTGATGTAAACCTCAGGCCTCTTCTTCCACTGTATGGCACATCAACAATCTAGAAGAGGGAAGTGGACTTTTCTCACCTTGCTAGGTCCATTACAAGCTGTGATCTCTGCTTATTTATATATTCATCAATGATCCTTCGCTTATCTAAGTTCATAGTAGAGACAGTCAATCTTTGGTTGCTGTATGTTGTGCAAAACAGCTCATATCTTTGTGTTTTTTTCTTTCGTATTTGGTGAAATAAGAAGCTGAATACTCATATGATTAACCCTACAGTTACACTATCTGATTTTCTTCTTTGTCAACTTTCCCGTGCCTCAGTAAATTTGGTGGTCCATTTGTAACCATCAATTGTTTTATATAACATAAATTCACCTTTTTCAAAAAATTAAAATGCCTAGACTCCCATATGAATACAAATAATATATCATATGACCATTCTTCATATACTTACTGGCACTTTGTGTCTTCTTAGATGAACCAAAAGCTGTTGCCCAACTACCTCTGCCTTCATCAATGTTCCATATTTTAATCGTTGCGTCCCAAGATGCTGTGACCATTTGCTGACTAGAAGATTCAATTATTTGCAGGCATGAAACGGCATCATCATGCACTCTGACCTGGAAATTTAGGCAAAGAATACCATTAAAAGTTGTGAGCTCTGTGAAAAAAGATGTTTATCTGACTGCAACACCATCTAAATATGGATTCTTTTAGAAAATAAAATGCAAGAAAAATTGTAACTTTTAAACAAATAATAATCACAATGTATTTTGCACAAAGAAAATTTGTATAACCTGCTTCTCCATAATGGCTAGTATAGAAAAATATTGCATTGGTAGAACAAAACTCCAAAACATTTCTGATTTCCTTGATTAATTGAATCTTAAGTAGAATCCCCACAATAATTATGTTTTACATAAACCAATAGGAAAACAACATTGCTTGGAAAGTGTATCTCTAATATTTTATGTTCCTTGTACAGTAATTTAAAATTTAAATACATTTGAAGAAGTTATATGAAAATATCGCCTCTTAAATTCTTCTTTAATCTGAAGGTCAGTTTTGACAGTAAGTAATTTATTTCATAGATGGATTTTAGCTTTTGCTTGATTGTTGTGCACTGTACTTTCTTCTATAAATAAAATGAGACATCCTAATGCACATTTTCACTACAATTTCTCTATTTTCTTCCTCAACATATCTCTTTCCTGGGTTCTGATACAACCCTGTCAGGGCCTCTCCTAATCACATTCAGTCCAATTCAAAAAGAAAAGTTCATGCATTGCTTCTCCCTACACTAGCAGACCCTGGCTGCAGGTTTTATTTAATATTGGCAACAAACATACATCTGGCTGTCTGAATGATTGGGGGAGCTGCACCCTCCCCAAGCAAGAGGTCATGGCAACCATCAAAAGTCTGCACCACAAACACTATTTCTTTCCCTGTAAGTAAGGGATAAGTGAACTTAAATAAGGTGTAACAGTAGAGAGACTAAATATTGTTAAGGTAAAATTCGTTCTCAATCTCTGACTCAGGAAGGGATACGCCCGTAGAATTTTTTTCACAATGAAAGCTGATCGATTTCTGTATCCAAAGGAGTAAATTATTTAAACACAATTGGCCTTTCCAAGCCTTTTATTTTCTACCACCTCAGTCCATATCAACTTTGGAACATTTTATGTATGGGTCTAAGAAAGCTTTTAGTAGACCTGAGGATCTGCTGCATCTCTCAACAACTTATATTCTCTGTGCATGAAAAAGTGAGGATTTATCAAGGACTTTAGCATTTGGTTCGGTTATCTTTGTGAAGAGAGTCTGGAAGGAATTGGTTAAACAGAAGAATCTGTTCTTATTTGTTAATATAATGCCATCCCATTAATGTTTTGACTTTATATAGAAGAACAGAAAGTTCATAAACTAGGAAATTCTTTACAGGTATCTGCAGAATGTGAAGATAAAGTTTATTGGGCTGTCATTGGTCACTGATTTTAAGTCTGACTTGTCAGAACTGATTAAAACAATTCAAGACTTACGTCATAGGATGAGAACATTTGACCATAGGCTCAATGATAAATGTAATGATCCCTAACTAAATTATTCATATAAATTGCTTAGATCTGGAATAATGCAATGAAAACGGCCAAAACATTCATACAAGATAATTAGATCTAAAACGTTCACATAAAATAAACAGATCTACACATAAACTGGCTGGAATAGAGTATTTAATTCAAATAACTCACTTCATGGTTACAAGTTTTGTTGCTTCAATTGTTTGCTCATAACCAAGATTACAATGATCAGAAAAAAAATTAGAAAAATATTTGGAATGCTGAAATGCCTAAATGTTGAAATCCACTATGCTTGACGTACAGACGCAACCTTTGTGTGAAATTTCCCTCACAAATCCAAACAGGTTTCGTCCTCCAAACTCTAGGAAACCAATGGGGTTTCGTCCACAAATCTCCATAACCTAAGGGTTTTTGTCCTCAGATTCAACAAGTGAACACAAGTGTCCGACTTTGCAATTTTGGGTTTGTTGAGATGATGTCCAAAGATGATCCAAACTAATGAAGTTGTATGCCTTATATAGAGGTTGAAGGCCTAGCATGGGTCCAAAGTTTCTTGCCATTTTATCACATTCAAATTTGGGCTCATTAATGGCATTCTTGGTTAGTCATGGTCATGGGTAGAGTCCATTCAAATGGTGAGGTTTTGTGAAAGTGCATGCTTGAGTGTGGGGATCTAGGGAAATGTATGCTTTAAGGACAAGCAAATAATTCTCCCAAGGTCCAACATCAAGGGTTCAGGGGATGGGATTCTCGAGTGTTAGGATGCAAGACAACGGGGATCTAGGGGTTTGAGGATTAGGATACCCCATTGGCTCTTTTACAAAGGTAAGTCATCATCAAAAGGCCCAAAGATTTGAAGAGGAATGTATGGTAGGAGAAGTGGTGGTCAAGGAATTGGGGTGCTATGCGAATGGAAAGGCAAAAGTTTGAAGGCCCACAAGAGAAGGAAGTGGGAGGTGGAGGCACAAGGAATGAAAGCAATGCATGATAGTATTAGAGAGTCTGAAATCTCACCCAAAGTAGGAAAGTGATCCACACACTCTCAAACTTCAATAATTCAAAAAGGGAACATTATGAGTCTGCCTTTCCCAAAAGTGCTTGTCCTCATGCAATTGCAAAGTCAGCTACTCTAAGTTTTCTAATTCTTCCTAAGTGATATCCTCTATAGGTGAGTTCTTCCAATGGACTAAATACTTTGTGATGGCCCTATCTCTTGACTTCACCCTTGTAACACCTATGGTATTTGATACTCATGTGACTAGCACTCTACTAACCATGAACACTAAATCAATAAAGGTTAGTGCATCATAAAGATACAATGCCATAAGTGGAAACACAGCAATGAACACATGACAAGTGCCAATGTAGTCGCAATCTCCAAGGTACATCCATTTGTTCCATGCTACTTGCTAGCATTTGGCATAGTTTCTCAAGCCTCATTCCATCCACAAATTCATAGACAATACCTATCCACTTGTTGGTGTACAATAACTAGAGCTGGAAGTGAGCTTGTTAGTAGTCAAGCAAAAAATATTCTACCAAAAAGAGCCGAGAGATCTACTATACTCTTTTAGCTTATCCACAACATGACTGTAAGCTTTACCATGTACCTTGGGCATTCTCATGATGAAGTCCATGAACACACTCTCCCAATCTTGCTTAGGGGTAAGCAATGGCTGAAACAAACTTGCAAGAAAGCCATGCTCTCCTTCATTCTATTAGTAAGTGCTGTACTCATTGTTGCATTTGAGATCAGTCTCCTTAAAATTTTCCTAGGAGAATCTCTCTATTTTCCTACAATTCTGGAAGGATCTGGGCTGCCCTAATATGACTATTATATGCAATGCTTTCAAAATCTCCTGTTTCATCTTAAACTTAGACACCAATAGGATTTTCTCCTTAAATAAAATGTGACCATCTATTATCATATACTTGACATCCTTCACATTTCCATCTAAGATGTTAACAACAAATGTATACTCCACATATTTTTCCATGATAGAAATCTTCCAATCACCATAAATGACAAAAATAGATCCAAGAGTAGGTATTCTAGAAACAACATCAGTGACTACTTCAAAGGCACAAACTTGGAGATTACTCACCCATTTTTGTTGATGATCATGCAAGACATGTTGACCCAAGAAAAACTTCAAGCTATTGTAGTCTATCCCCTTCAAGAATTTAAGCATATCTCCTTTATTTTAGTTTTACATTGATGAGGCTTGATAATTAATTATGTTCCTTTAAGATTGCATCTGGGTTTTTATGAATTCCAAAAAATTGCATTCATTGTATAACCATTCAGGATTTAGGAAATCAAATGCTGCATCATCTAACCCCATCTTTTTATTAGTGAAAGAATATGAAGAAAATAATCAGCTAGTTTGCATTCTAGATCAAACTAGGGTTTTGATTTTGTTGACATATGTTGCATTTATTTTCATTATTGCAATATAATTACTAGAATGACCTTATTTGGTTGTAACCCTCCATCTCAAACCTTGAAACCCTGATTCAAACCCTAGTTTGATTAATTTGACATTAAAGCCCATCCTTCACACATCTTACTTTATTGTGTCAATATAGATCTTGCTAGGTTTCTTTGCTTGCATTTTGCCTTATCCTATTCAATATTAAATCTTTTTCAATATCTTTGTGATTACAGCTAAGAAAATTCAAAATTTGCTAATCTTTTGTGCTTTGATTAAAATGTTATCTTCTATAGTTATATTGAAGAAATTTTCTATATGCATCAATAAATGACATATTTTACCAATAGAGTATTTGGGTAAATCTTGTAATTTAAAAGAAGCCAAAAAAAAATCATTATAGCATTGTCACATTTAAAAATTCCATTAGTGTACCTTGTAAGCCAATAGAAACAATGTATATAAATTATAATGCATAAAATCAAAATAATTAATAGTTGACTGAAGTAATGTGTATACTGTATACAATCCTAATGCATAGAAACAGAATAAAACATGTTGCAAAAACTTACCTTTCCAAGCGCACGGCCATAGTCCACTGAGTAAGCATAAACACAATTGTCAAAAGATCCTGCAAGGACAACCTATATGAAAATATAAATTACTAGATGGATATTAAAAATAATTCAATATTTTGAAGATATAAAAATCATCGATAAGAATATTCTAACAAGAGCTGATAATCTAGATATACTTAGCCCAGAGGTCTACGTAGAACATACAGGATATGCATCCGTGCTTTTAGCCAAAGCTAGAGAAGACAGTGGTAAACCTCCCAATTTTGTAGAGCGAAGTTGGAGCCCATCTGAAATGGAGTAAACCTATTAACCATAACAGAGATTTAAATTCAGATGATTTATTTATGAAGCAATTAAATTTAATCAACAAGATAGTTTTTATGATTTTATCACAAAATTTGGTTTAAAAATGATAATGTACCACTCATCACTCAAGACAATGTAACTATATATAATGAACTGTAATGACAAAGAAAATAGCTGTACCACACAATTAGAATGATCACAGGAAAAGTTCACATTTAGAATAACTCCAACTGGCCGACCAAAAGGAATTTTTTAGAACCCTTTTATAGCATCTTCCCTCGTCATCTTTTACACAAAGAGTTGAGGTAAGCAATGCTTGCTCCATCAAAAAGCAAGGACATTATGAAGAATGCAAATGAAAGACAATATATCATAATGATTAAGCATGAAGTGAATACATCAATGTTAGTAGAAGTATAAAAGTATAGGTATCTTAGAATAGCAAAAAAGAACACTCAATGCAATCTCCAATGAGCTGTTTAAAAAGAAAAACTATAAAAAGGCAGAAATGTGTTCACCCACAACATGGAAGAATGTGCTAGAGTAGCTAACTAAAAGAGTGCATTCAATTATTAATGATCCTACAATAGCAGAAGAAGCATCAATTAGATTACTCAAGTTGAAGAGAGTCCACAAGGGATTCTAAGATGTCATCTAGAGAATGCCCCTAGACTGAAAAGAGATTAAAGGCCAGCATAAAGAGATGGAAAATAATTTGAATAAAATAGATGGAGAAATAGAAAAATGTCTAATCTCTAAACAATTAAATGCAAGAATATAATCGATGGAAGAAAATCATCAGTCTATAAGAAGCAACATGAAGCACCACTGACACTCTCTCCTAGTCAACTAATATTGACTAAGGGGCTTCTTGCCTGTAGAGCCAAATACCAAAGGCTCATACCCTTAATATCATACAATTTTAATTTTAATGTCGATGATGGCGAGCGGCGGGAACGAGAGAGGAGGTGTAGGTTTCAAATCTTCAAAGGAGGAGGATGATGGAGAAGGGGATTCGGAAGACGCGGATGGGGAGTTGCTTGTTTTAGTGGCATTTGCTTGGCTTACGGTTGTGCTTATTTTCGGTAGCTGGAACGTTTGTGGGTTTGCAGAGGATGCAAATGGGTAGCTGTTTGTTTCAATGATGATTGTTCGGCTTACGACTGTGCTTATTTTCAGCGGTTGGAACATTTGTGGGTTTGCAGAGGTTGTGGAAGGGGAGCTTCTTGTTTCAGTGGTGGTTGCTCGTCTTATGGCTGTGCTTTTTTTTGGTGGCTAGAATGTTTGTTTCAAATCTTTTGAGGAGGAGGATGCTGGAGAAGGGGATTCAGAGGACGTGGATGGGGAGCCGCTTGTTTTAGTGGCATTTGCTCGGCTAGCGGCTGTGTTTATTTTCAAAGATTGGAACATTTGTGGGTTTGCAAAGGACACAGATGGGCAACTGCTTGTTTCAGTGGTGGTTGCTTGGCTTACGGCTATTCTTATTTTCAGCGGCTAGAATGTTTGTGGGTTTGTAGAGGTCGCGGATGGGGAGCTGCTTGTTTCAGTGGCAGTTGCTTAGCTTACGACTGTGCTTATTTTAGGCGATTGGAACGTTTGTGGGTTTGCTTATGGTGAGCCGCATGGTTTGGTTGCAAACGTGTTGTTGTTGGAGGTTTACAGTTGGTTTTTCTATGCTGTTGAGGTGCTATCTGCAGGCGTTGGAGTTGCTAATTGGGAGGCTGCAACATTTTCTTTGGTATTGTTGGAGCTATTTGCTGTTGGTGATGAGGGGTTTTTTCCCCTATAGAGGCTCTGTTTGATTGCAGGGTTTTTGGGGCAACTCGTGTGGCATTTGATGTTTTTGTATTGGTTGTTGTTTTCTTGCCAATGCTGTTGGTTGTTGATGTTGGACGGTTGTTGATGTTGGACGGATGGAGGAAGCTGTGCTGTTGGTAGTGTTTGGCAGCTTGTTTTTTCTATTCAGGAGCCTTATTTTCCTATTGCTTGTTCTACGAGGGTGTTATCTTGGTTTGGGTTGTGGGCCCCTTGCTGGGGTTTTGGCTTTGGAGTGGCTTATCTTTGGCTCTAACCGACAGGTTGGGGTAGTTGGTGTGCTTCTCTTTTTGGTTTTCTCCTTGTCTCCCCCTTGCTTGGGTTCTCCTTGCCCTCAAGGTATGCCTTCTCTGTTGATTGTTCTACTGGGGGTTGTTTTTCCTTGTGTTGTTTTGGCTCCTTTCTTGCTATAGCTTTTTGGCTGCTATTCCGTGGAGTTTTGGCGGTAGTTTTGTTGCTATTTATCCTTCGTGTGAACTCTCTTGGTGTGTGCTTTGGGTCTCCTATTGGAATTTTGTCTGTGGAGCGGCTTTTTTATGGCTCTAATTGGTGTGTTGGGGTTGATGGTGTGCTTATCTATGTGGTTTGCTCCCTGATTTTTTCCTGCATGATTTACCCTTGCTCTTTTTCCTTGTGGAGTTTAGTGGTTGATGATCAACAAATGGTCTACTTATTGGAAGTTAGGCTGATTTGTATTTGCTTAATGTTTCTTAGTGGTTCCTTGAAGGTTCTCCTTGCTGCTCTTCTTAAGCTTATTTTGGAAGGGTTGTTCTATATTTTGGATGGGTTGTGCTTATTTATGCCCTTGTTGTTCGGGGAGATGTTGGTAGCCTTTGTGTTGCTACGTTTGCCAAAGGATGGTTCAGCTGCTTGTTTTGCTGAAGCACTGGCTTTCTCCTCATACCCTATTGAGGTGGATTCTTCTTTTATTGAGGTGGAGTTGGGGGTTGAAAGTTTATGGTTTCCTCAGTTGCTGATCCTTTTGAGGTGGACGCTTCTCCTATGGAGGTGGAGGTTGAGGTTGCTGGAGTTTTAAAGCTACAGTGGAAAAGCTGGTTGTGACATCCTCTCCAACAAAGGGGAGCTCTCTCGTATTGAGGTGGAGATTGAATTGGCTTTATGGTTAGACAGGTGTTTAAATGCTTCTATGTACTATGTCTTGCCTTATGGGTTGTTGGTTCTGAAAGGGAGCTCTTGCTGCCCTCTTTGTTTTGGTTCAGTGTTGCTTACATTGAGCGGTTGGTTTACTGTGGTTTGGCGATTGCAAATTGTTGGGTTTTCAGTCCCTGAAAAAACCTGATTGTTTTCAGTGTCTTTGATCATCTAAGTAGGTCAAAACCTAGTAGTAAAAGGTTTAAGGTCCCTTCAAAACTTGTTTGTTGCAGCTTGAGTTGATTTGAATATCTATGTATGGTTGCTACTACTGGGCTACGATTGGTATGCTGATTATTTTTCTAGCACCTTCTTTGCCTTGTAAAGGGTTTTAGGTCCCTTCAAAACCTTCTTGTAATGGGTTTCAGGTCCCATCAAAACCTGTTTTTCCCTTAATCAAAAACATGAAGCACCATCAAGCAAGTGGCATTCAAATGCTATGACACTTGAAATATAAGTTGAAAGATTGAAGGGGAAAGGGATGGATTTTTAAAAGTAAAAGTGAAGTAGATGCATGCAAAGGCTGGAAATAATAAAAAGAGGCCAAAGATGCCACTAGAGAAATAATCAAGGCTGCTAGCAAAGTCAAGAAACTTTCTATGAAAGCAAAAAATCATCAACAGTTATAGAGAAGCTTTCCATCCATGGCTTCAGTTTCAACTAAGTCAAATCCAGTACATTCAAATTCTGCATCAGAATTGCCACTTGAATCTGCTTCATCATCGACTCTGAGTACTTCCACTATATAGAGTCATCAAGGATAACAAACAATGTAGAGGGGAAGATAGGTGTAAATCCAGTCTTAACAAAAGCATAATTTTAATCAATGTTTGTATCATGGCGATACAAAGACATTTAAGGAATGCCCATCAGATTAAGTTCATTAATTGTTTTTTATAAAAAGGTTGACACCTTGACCATTGTGGCCTGCCATCAAACCTACCCTTATATTTTCTATATTTATGTATTGTATTGAGTTGATCCAAGTTTCCACCATTGAGCCTATTGTCATATCTAATGAGAGTCAAGCCTGCACATTGAAGTTGTAAATTGCTATTATCCATTTTATATGTTGTTATCTTCTTCTATGATACAATGATGATTGCCAAAAAATTATCATAGTTACTGGATTTTCTATTTTATTAGAAATTGCATACATACATCATACTACTCAATGCTTATGTTGTAGATAATTTTATGTTAACACTTGAGCCTATAAAGGATTTACTTAAGGGATTTATTTATGTTAATAAATTTTGATAGAAACTTAGAAAGCTACAAAAATGAATCAATAAAGAATTCCCCATATGCAAGAAAGTCATAGTACTTAATGCTTGAGAATTAAGATTTATTTAATTTCTTTCTTTCCTTCCTTAGAAGACATAATAATACGAGAACACTTGGAATTTTCTTATGGGGAAAGCATAGTAAGGCATTGAACCTTGTAGCTTGGACTATTGGTATTTCCCTAAAGGAAAAAGGAGGCTTTAATGTAATTAACATTAAGGCGCAAACGATTGTTCTTGCAATAAAAGGATGATGTAAGAACCTCCCCCAATTCAAAACCAAGAAAATAAGTTTTATAGTCACACCCTGTTCATTTGGTTGTCATTTTTTGTTAACAGTTTCGATATATCTCATCATCTGAATTTCAAACTTGAATTCAATTGATACTTTGCTCACTTTTCAAATATAAATCACAGGAATATGTAAATACACAAGTCCTAACCATAAATCTCATTTCTGTTGTAGTTGAAATGAAGACCAATTTAAAACAACAGTGTACTAGAACACAAACTTAACAGCTACCCAAACAATAACCTCAAAATTGATATTTGCAGGATGTTCCAATGTGCAATGAAATTATAATATCATCCCAATGAGCTTGTTTAAAATAAAAATATAATCAATGATTGAGTTACAATGAAAGATCCTTTCAACCAAGCATTCAATATGAATGAATTTATGGAGATGGATGTTGCCAGCCCTGGGCTGCTTCCAAGCTTCACGATAAATGAAAGAATGGTATCTAACTTCCTCGTAGCTACTATAGGTAGTCACAACCTTACATAATAGCTCTGGCTGGCTCTTCTGAAATGGACAATCATTGGTGTCACAAACAGTTTGATTTGCGCCTCCTTTGAAGTGTCATGATCTCTAGTGTAGGATTAGCTCATGCCTGGGTGATGTGGATTCCAGGGTCTCAGTATGCCCATCTATACATGCACAGATCAAAGGTATAACTGGATGCAACCTGATAATGAATGCAATCCTTCCTCTGGATATTAACGTCTCATAGACCTCGACAAGAGCAAATTTTACCCTCCAAAATGTTTACCCCACAACTCCTTTAATTCACATGGATAGTACACTGCTTAGATTAGCTCCAACCACGTCACCCTAAATCTGCTTCGGCCTCCAATAAACAAAACTCTATGACCTCCTCTTAGGAATTATATGGTGGCTCATTACAAGGTGGCACTAAAAATATAAAATCTTGATTACATCACTTGGTCATAGGAGTATGGGGTCCACAATATACAATCTGCTCATATAAAGGTCGTTACCCATCTAAGAATGACGACTATGAAGTTGGCGGATGCATAATTAATTTGCCATGATTTATCTAAAGTAATGCACGAGTCTGGAAAGGCGGTGCTAACTTCTAAGTTTGACATTCATAATAAACCTGATACCTGTAAGGTGTGTTGGCACTAACAATGGTGCAATGTCCTTCTGTAGTCATGACTCCTTGATGATACACATAACTTCAACGGCAGGCTTCAAATCTTCTACTACCAATAATAAATTAATACATTCGCATTAGTTAAATATTCAATTAATATGAAACCCAAGCGACACTATTGCAAAGGAACTCTCGATATATATAATCTGCATGTATACCTGAAGGTGCGGCAAGTCTTTTACCAAAGAAAATTAAATATATATCCTACGTAGAAATTATCCCTTCTGCGATAGCTCCGATTAAACCTTTTTGATAATAACTTTGAATACACTTTGAGATACGACAATAGGCTGTTTAATATTGAAACTGAAATTTATAAAGTATTCTTTCATCACCTCAAATTTCCCAACTGGAACCATTGAAAAATAAATACCTCACACTCTAAATAACCCGAAACATCTTCAAACCCCGATATCAAACCAAAAATACTGAAATTGGTCTTTACAAAGACTTCACCAATTTCCAAAAATTGTCCAACCACTCATTGATGCTCAATGTGAATCCTAAGTTGAATCCGCCTGTAGGAGGATTTGGGATTTTGTCCAATACTCTTAACCCAAGGGTTTTCGTCCTCAAGCTCCAGAAAGCCAAGCTCTCCAAATTCTCAACAATTAAATTTCCAATTGATGCCAATGAATTCATTTCTGCCACCTTTTATAGTCTACTGCCTTTTCATATTTTAATATTAAATATTTGCCTTTGTAGAGTAACTTTATTTAATATTTGAACATATTATTTTAGGACAATTTAATATTTAATTAATTAAATTAACTCAGTGGTGACTATTTGGAAATCAGGGACATTACAAATGATTGCAATACACCATGAAAAGGCTCCTTCACAGGGAATAGGTAGGTATCACAGTCAAATGGTTTCTTGCATTGTTGCTACTAAATGTTCCTATAATTTATTTTGTATCCTCAAGGGAGCTTGCTCTTTTAGAATACCATAATCTGCAGTTCGTAAGAGAATTCAGCATGCATGGAAAATATTCGAGGAGAATTACACCAGGAGTTTTTCTATGTCACTAATCTGCATGGTATTAAGGTATATCATCCATAAAGACTTTTCTCTGTCCTTGTGGGCAGCTGTGATCTATATCTAATTTCGTGGGAAAAAGGTTATGAAGGGCTTCAGTTCATAAGGATATCTAAAGGATAGAGGATGGAATACTGTGATTTGAAGATAATATGTTAACTGCTCTGAGTATATATATATATACGAATTCCATTTTTTGCAATAACATAAAACTTTTATATCAAAAATCTTAAGTAGTAAGTAGTAACCAAGAAGAAAGGTTAAGAAATGTTGTGATTATTTTTGTGTGTCTTAAATTCTTAATAAAGACGGTCTCCCATCTAGGAATTTTTTTGGTGATTGAGTTGCCTCTATCTAGGGGCAAAAAATGAGAATTTATGAATTTCAATATGCAGCATCAGATGCAGAGTCAGCCTTTCTGGAATGTGGGTTGCTTTGTCTTCAGAGCTTTTTCTTCGAACCTTGATTTGAATACTTTAGATGTTGTTTGTACCGCCTCACAATGGGTTGATGTTAAAAATGTCAGCTCCCCAGCTTTGGTATTTGCTGCCTTGCACACTAAAACGTGTTGAGGAAGTTTTACAAGTTGAGAAGATATTTACCCTGCTGTATATGGATGTGAGAGTTTTAATCTTTATTAAGCCTGAAGAAGAAATTCTAGAGGTTATTTGTTTTCAGATTGAGAACAGGGCTTTTTAGTGTGACATTAAATTATTAGGTTAAAATCGATGGGCATGTTGGGAAAGATTGCCCACTCATTAGGCCCAGAAAGATCATCTCTAATCTCAATGCCATCCCCCCTTTCAAGAATGGCTTGAATCCTTTGCTTCCTCAATTGAGTATGCAATGACTTAAGCATCTTCCAAACCTTTCCCATCCCCTATTTTGGAGGGTAAGGAGGTTGCTGATAAGACTTTAACTCTGATATCTTTCGTGGATAATGAAGATTGTATTGTAAGGTGTCTTGGAAGTAAACTCTCAAGATGCTCTTATGCTCCCAAGGACTGAAGTCCCAACTGATGCTTTTATTGGTAGTCACCCTGTCTTTATTTTGAGGTTCTAAAAGGTTAAAGGTTGGACCTTTTAATTCCAAACCTGATAACAAATTTAATAGTGATTCCATATTCATGATTTGTGATGAACTAGCCTTAGGAAAGGGAAAGCAGAGAATACAAAGGATTTCGTGGAGGACGTTTAAAACAGGAAACCTACAGATTCCATAAGAAGGGAAAAAAGAAGAGGCTTCCCAACTACTTTGAATGACTATACAAGGGCCCTAAGCCCTCCCCCACCCCTTCTTCTAAATGAATTTAAAGTGTATTAGTTGGAGTGTAAAGGGTCTTGAGGCTGTTGATTGAAGAGAAGTCTGCAGCTCAAAGAATAACTTAGATAGTTTGAAGTTGCAATGGATTAAATCTACTGGTTTCTGTTTAGAGTGTGCTTGGAAATTAATTTGAATGGGCTCTTCCTTTTTCTCCACTAAACATAAGAAGGGAAGGGGGCAGCAGCTATGTTGTTGGAAATGGCACCTCTTCATGTCATAGGTCCATGTGACTTATTCTTGATTACAAGGGTTTCCAAATTGTTATTTGCTCTCATTATGCCTCTAACACAGAAGATAAATTTGTAATTTCCAAGTTTAGGTACAAAGGTAATGAATTGTTCTTCTGGTCTGAAATGAAAATGATACTCAATATTGTGGATCCCCTGTGTAATAACATGGACAACAAGAGCATTTGGGTTAATTGATGCAATAATCAGAGTGGTCAAAGAAGTTTGTATTCTAGTCTAGATAGATTTTATTTTCACAAGGAATTCTCTGTGTTCCCCTGCTGATGGTAAGCAAGTGGTTTTGGTTTGCCCCTACACTCTCTCTGACCACCACCCTGTTAAAATCTTTAATGTTTCAATGGGGTCCTTACCCCAGTCACAGAAAGAAGGATTGACTGTTTAAATTGAAGGCTTTTCATCTTCTGGATGATGAATGTATCAATGATCTCAAAGCCATTTGAAAATTAGTTAGAGGGCTGACTGTTGAGTCATCTAAAATCTGTTTATGGAATGAATGTATTATTGCATTGTAGAGATTCCTCAGGAGCTTTGGTAAAATGACAGCTCTGAAAGGGAGAAAAAATTCAAATGAAATGGAAGAGGAGTTAATCAGGCTTGAAGGGAGGGCTCCAGGCCAAGGCTGATGCCAATAATAAGACTTTATAAGAGTCACTAAATCTAGGTATGAGATGAGTTGTTATCAGAATGCTGTGGCTTAGTTGGATCCCAAATGACTTGGCTATAGAATGGAGATAAGGATACAATATTTTTTCTAAACGCTCAAATTTAAGTATGTTAGAGAAAGAATTGGATCTATAAAGGTTAGCAGGTCATTGTGTTCTGATCCCGCTTAAGTTAATAAAGCCTTTTTCTCTTATAATAGATCCATGTTTTCTGTTGATGGCAACAATGAAGAAATTAAAAGGCGTAGAAACTTATGTAGTTAAATTATTCCTAAGAAGATTGTAGTTGCTGATGCCTTGGGGACTTTTCTCTAGATGAGATTAATTTGATTATTGATTCTTTGAATAACGATAAATTTCTTGAAGTTGATGGTTTACCTATTGAATTCTATGAGGCCTGTAAGGATTAGATTGCTAAAGATCTTTTTGAAATGTATAGAGAAGCCTTGTAGGTAGGTTCTCTTAAGTTAAGATATAAATGAAGGAATCAACAAGCTTATTTGTAAGGATGGGGATAGGTCTCTTATTAAAGATTGGAGGCCTATTACTCTCTCAACGTCTCATACAAAATTTGGCTAAGGTTCTAGTTGTTAGACTTCAAAAGCTTCTGCCTAGAATGATCTCTTTCTCTCAAACTAGTTTTGTACAAGGTAGATATATTTTAGATAACCTTATTACTAGTTAGGAATGTATGGATTGGGATCTGGTGTTTGGGCAAAAGGTTTGTATGGCCTTGTTGGATTTTGATAAATCTTATGATAGGATCAAATAGAGATTTATGCTATTGGTGCTTAGGACTCCGTGCTTCAAATAAAGGTTTTGTAGGGTGGTGGAAATTTGTTTCAAGAGGCTACTGCTCAAATTGATATCAATGGTTCTATTGGATTCCAAAATCACAGTTCTACAATCCTAGAGTATTAACCTATCTTCAAGGCCAGGGATTTGTCTTTATGAAGATAATATATTGACTCATCAAAAGGGTATGGGTGATTAAAGGCCAACCCTGAGAGTGCGTATCATCTCCTCACTTTGGGCTCAGCTAGACCCAAGAGAGTGTTCCTAGAGTTATCCCTAACAGGGTGTTTGAAAGAGATAATATGATGAAATGCAACAACCAACAACTATATCCAATGTAAGATAAACCTCAAGATTTGTCACTAAGTCTATGGCTTACTAGCTGCCTATAAGAACTCTCATTAAGCTGATAACAACATCATTGCACATGTGCAAGATGTGTGCATACATGACATGGTTACCCATAATAATTGCTATTAAATCTCACTAGGGATATCTCCTAGTTTATATTATTGAATCATGATTGTATGCAAAATCATAACCTGATTCTAAAATACAAGAAATGATGTATTTTCTGGTTATAAATGTGCTTGATCATAGAGCTCCAAGATTGGTGTTTACTCCAATGGGTAATGAAGTCCCAGCTTGTACAGAAGAAAGGAGGACACTTACAAGTCACAGCTGAAACTAGATTCGCATGCTAACACAAATCATAAATGTTTTTTCATATAATTATTATTAAACAAACTTAATAATTTGTATCAATGCTGCAAAAAGTCACATGAAACAAAGTAATGATCACCACAAAATCTTTGCAACGACTTAAAATGGTGTAACATTTATCAAACCCTTGTTACATTCACGCCAACAAATGTGGCAAGAGAAAACTCACAACTAGGTTTGAAAATTCCCTTGAAGATTTATAGATTACCATGGGGAGACATTCAGTTATACAAATATTTTCTATTTTGAAAACCATTTCTACGATTCACAAAAAATTGCTTTCCAAATTTACAAACTAGACTTACAAAAGTTGAAAACTTAGTTTATTCTTAGACACTCAACCCTCAAAGCACAAAATGATCAGCCCTTGTTATATATTTCACTATTGTATTTATAGCTTTTCAATTAGAATGCATATGGTTGCCTCATCAAGGGTCACAAGATTTCTCTGCTAGTCAAAATATTAAATGCTCTAGCACATCCACTTGTAGAAGAAATCTGCCTTGGATCTAGTGTAGGATGACCTAGAACAATTGAAGTATTCCTCTCGCACTTTAAGAGTAGCCTAGTACCTATTTCTAGACCTGCACCAACTAGGGTTTTATTTATGGCATTCAACTGCCCATACCCATTTCAATGCCTCAACATGACCTTATGCATGGATCCATGCCTTTGATGGGATCAATGTATTTTGGCAAGATTTGGATGAATGGTCATGCCTACCACATTCATTTGTGGTCATTAATGGTGTCTTGAGGCCATGCATGGAGGTAGGTGGAATCTCCTATTTGAGGAATGAGGGTCCACCAAAACACATGCTTGAATAGTGCATACAAATGAAAAATGCTTTGCAAGCCTAACAATTAGGATTCTAAGAAATTGTGTGCCAATATGCATAGATGCTAAGGAGACCTAAGGGTTGGGGGCCAAGACAAAAGCATTCCAAGTGAATGGAGGAGAGAAAAATCCGAGGGCCTAGGGAAATAAAATGAACTAAGAGCAAGATTTAAGGATTTGGGGTTCCATGTGACAATTAGCTTTAGGCATGTTGGCATTAAGAATCTTGGAGGTCCAAAAGAGGAAAGTGAGATGGGGGAGCAGGGATCGGGGAAAAGGAATATTTGCTACCAAGGGAATAAGTGTGGAGAGTGAACAGGAATCCTAGATGCCTAAGGAGAATGCATGAGTGGATCAATAGGGGTAAGGTTTCAAGGCTCCTAGTTACACAATGTGCTTTAGGGAGGAGATGGAAAGGCCCAAAGGTGTACAAATGGCAATGAGGGAGAATTGGGGATTGGGGAATTTGCATACCCAATATCAAACAAAGGGGGAGTGGGAGGGAAGGGATCAAAGAATTAGGATAGCTACTACTCCTTTCAAGCTAAGGTGGTAGAAAAAAGTTTGAGTGTACTACCCTATCTCATGATTGGAGCTAATCTACGTTTGGGAGATTTGGGCCAAATCTTAAAAGGCTTGTCTTGAATGAAGGGGTTTCGATGGGCCCCCCTATCAATAAAATTCCTTTAGCGATCATGGATTCATTACAACGACATAACCACAGACTCTGCTAAAAGTTGTGTGGAGGTGAGATCAAAATAATGAGGTATTTGATGTTGAAGAAAAAGAGCTGCAAAAGCCACCAATGGTCAAGGTTCAAGAATGTTGTCTACGAGCTGTAAGGTTTGTTGAATGTTCAAAGGCCTGAGCCTATGTTAAGATCTATGAAAATAATCATTTGCAATAATGTAATATAGAACAAAGATCACACACCACAAAAGAGATGTTTGTGGGCCAAGATGCCCCTAATATCCAATATATGCAGAAATAGAATAAACCCTTGAGGTAGGGTAACATGATACAATAGTCCTTATGGAAGAAACCACTCCATGCAGTATCTCCAAGACCTATCCCAAATACAATCTCATACTCAACAAATATCCTTACAATGTTAATCACCTCCTTTATATAGAACTTCTCCAAATAATATAGTGGAGTGGCAATCCCAATGGAGGCCTACTCACCACTTGATATAATTAATTACACAAGTTGTCCACATGACCCAATATAACTAACTTAAGGGATGTGTGCCGCATGTTGGCATCTCCATCCACCTAGATACATTATAATATTATATCCCTAGGTACCTAACATGCCACCCCTCTTTGACATGTTTTGTCCCAAAAACATGAGAAGCAAAAGTATGATTGTCGTAAGTCATTACAAAAATGATACCATGAACAATCATCCAACCATCCTTTGTTGATATTCATAGTAGTTTTAGCTTGATCATACCTAGATTCATCCTTGATCCATATTTTGATGCCCCCATTTGATTCCATTCCTTATCCTAGTAAGTCCTCCTTTGCTTCCATGAATAGCCATTACTTCTATGATACCACCAATTGTTGTAAGTGTTCCTTTGATTCCATGTAGGTCCATAGTGGTTGGATTTGTGATTCCATCTATTATCATGCCTACATGATTCTTGTCTATCACAATGACGTGAATACCTATATAGTGCATCATTTTCTATCCCTAGAACATTCTTTGATTCTTTACCATTTTTTTTCGCTTTTTTTGTTGGCTTAATAAAACTAATTAATTTTCCTTTCTTTTTTCTCTACATGTTGCTCCTCTTGTTTGTCTTTTAATACATTGGTGCAATCTTTTGTAGATTCTTGGACTTGCTCTTCCTTGACTTTCCTTTGGACTTCATTATGTGTAATATCCTATAATGTAAATTTTTCCTCCTATATCAAAGCTTCAAGGACTTCTTTTGCACATTAATGTTTATTGTTCCCAAAGATTTTAACCAATGATAACCAAGAACAATATCCAACCCATTTATATTTAAAGCATAAGATTTTGAATGCAAAACATATTTATCAAAATAGAGCTTCAAATCTTCAAAAATTTGAATATCCTTACCTGCTATTTCATTGTCCTTGATTTGTCTTGCTTGTACTTGTAGTTTCTTGGCTAATAATCTACTAATGAAATTATACTTGCTACTAACGTTTACAAAAATAATAACATTTTCCTTTTGGATACATCCATAAAATTGAAGGATTGAATATTCCTTCCTTAAAGCAAATGCACATGTACTTGTATCCTTCATCTTCTCTTCATCATCCTCTTTTCTTTCTTGATTCCATCTATTCTAGCCCATCCAAACAAGAAATATCCTTACACAATGATTGACACCATTGTTCAGCTTCACCTTCTATATATAATGAAAAATACACAAACCATATTTCAATTTTATCATGAGCTCTTTTATATTTTTGCCACCATTTAATGCATCTCCACTTCCATCACAATCAATAAACTAGGGTTTCCAAATTTCTACTATATACCCAACCTTGATTTAATCATTTTCTAATAATATGAAACTTCGAGGGGGATACCTCCAATAGTCTTCAATAAGAACATAATACTCAATATGATGATAATAACTAACCTTTACCATATTTATGCCTTGGATGCCACCTAGGCCAGCTTAATTTAACTACCTATATAAGACTATATTAGTGATTTTATAACTTAGTTAAGAGTTAAAGTAGCCATAAGCTGACTACTCATAACCTTATACATCTATAGAATTAAGGGAAAAGCATGCTCCTCCTCGAATTGGCATATTATTATCAAATATATTTGCGGCACATTTCCTATTATATTCTTCTATTGTGTGATTTGTTTCATTACAAATGGTACCAAAGCATGATTTTGGCACCATGAAGACAAGAAACAAGGTTTTTAAAAAAAATAAAAAAAATTGGAGGTCATTTTGGTAGCACATATCTCTTTAATTTTGGCAAATTTTTTCTTGATCTTCTGGATTTGTTTTTATGAATCAACATTTCGGATCAAACTCCATGAGCAACGTTTGTTTTTTCAAGGTCATATTAAAGCTTTTATTATATAGATTTCAAAGCATTTGGAGTAGAATTTAAGGAGTTATTGCAAAATTAAGGTTTACACAAAAATTGTTCCTAGGGCCAAAAAATTAACAATTTTTTTCTTAAACCTTGGAGGGTTTAACAAGGGCACATTGATCCACTTACAATCTAAATTTGGATGAATTTGGAATTGTTTTAAGAAAGTTATTACAAAATTACTATTAGAGTTTCCACCAAATTCGCTCCCAAAGCTACAAGTTAGTGAATTCTTGGAGATTTTTTTAGGGAAGTGATATCTAATCCTTGGTAAGTTACAATAAAAAATTTAGAGTGATTGGATTTGTTTTGTGCAATTTATTGCAAAATTAGGGTTTTCATCAAATTCACCCTTGAGGCTACAAATCAGTGAAATTCTTGTAAAATAATTATAGGAAATGAGATCTAGACTTTGTTAACTTACAAAAAAAGAATTAGATTGATTAGATTTACGTGTAATTTATTAAATTTTTTTTTTTTTTCACACCATGGTGGGGGCTTTAACAAGAGGCAAGGGAGGGAATCTCGCCACTCTTGAAAAGACTCCTTAAAAAGAGGATCCATCAATAGAGGAGAGGGATAAAATAACCATGGATGATACAAGGGTAGAGATCAACAAGATTAAGGATGAAATCTTGAAAACGATAAATGCAAAGATAGATCTCAAAGCAATGATTGAATGAAGAGTTTCTAGCCAATATTCTAGAGATTGTCAACACATAGATCTCCACAACAAAAGTTGGGAAGACAAAGAAGAAAATGAAGAATAAGGACAAAAAGAAGGAGATGAGGCAGCAGACCAACAATAACAAGAAAAACAAGAAGAGAAAGAAGATGACAAAGATGAAGAAGATGAAGATTTTATGCATAAATATCCATAGTTGATCAACATTGAGGACAATGGTTCTCTAAAGAGGGGGGTGGCATGCTACATTGTCAATCCTAAAGGTGTATAGGTTTATGAGTAGTTGTCTTGTGGCTACCTTAACTCTTAATTTATATAATCATTGATATGTCTTATATAGATAGTTAAGTCGGCCTAGGGGACAACATAAATATGGTATATATAGGAGGTAGGGGTTAGTTATTGTTATCATATTGAGTATTGTATTCTTATTGAAGACTATTGGAGGTATCACCCTTGAAATGGCATATTATTATCAAATATTTGCAGCATATTTCCTATTATATTCCTCCATTGTGCAATTTGTTTCATTACAACTTGATAACAAAAAGCAGATGGGAGGTAGGGAAAATGCTGTAGGGAACCAAGGTCAAGGGGAAAGTATGTCAAGGAGATTGGCAAAAAAAGGTCTGAAAACTCATTAGAGAAGGAAAGAGAAAGGTGAGGTGTAGGAGTGTGGGGAAGGGAATTAAGGGATGCCAATAGACAAGAACCTGAAACCCTAGCAAAAGACAAGACTAGGCTGGGGTCAAAATCTCAAACCCCCAACAAGGCAAGGAACATAGAAATTGGCCCTTGGGAACTTAGGAGTGTGCCAAAGATGAGAAGAGATTGAAAGCACAAAATTAAGCATAAATTGACCAAGGGATCCCATTGAAGGATTTCTTTGATTGCTAATCAATAAAGGGCTAAACAAGGCAAAGGCAACAAACTCACAAAAATATAGAAATATTGAGAAACATAAATATTGGAACGATGCTTTATTTGATAAAAATGCAAGAACTCATATGTTAGTACAACCTATTGTTATAAATACTTATCATGATGACAAGGTACTGTAGTGGCATTATAGCAACAATGTAGCAAACTAAAATAAACACACCACACTGAAATGCATATAGAACTTATATACCAGCTAGAAACACGTTGCAACCTTCTTAGCTCAATGGTGACTCCTAGATTGAAAGATGTGAACTTCGGAGCATGACATAGATGTGAAGAGATTGAAAGCACAAAATTAAGCATAAATTGGCCAAGGGATCCCATTGAAGGAGTTCTTTGATTGGTAATCAATAAAGGGCTAAACAAGGCAAAGGCAACAAACACACAAAAATATAGAAATATCGAGAAACATAAATATTGGAACAATGCTTTATTTGATAAAAATGCAAGAACATATGCTAGTACAACCTATTGTTGTAAATTCTTATCATGATGACGAGGTACTGTAGTGGCATTGTAGCAACAATGTAGCAAACTTAAATAAACACACCACACTAAAATACATATAGAACTTATATACCAGCTAGAAACACGTTCCAACCTTCTAGCTCAGTGGTGATTCCTAGATGGAACCATCTTAAAGAACAAAAGGGTTTTTAACTTTTTATCCTTTGCCTTTTCCTAGAAACCAAGAGGGTTTTTGTCCTTACTATTTCTAGGGAGCTAAGGGGAGTTTCATCCTCCAAATCTCCGCACTCTAAAGGTTTCCGTCCTTGCTCTTTCTAGGGAGCTAAGGGGGGTTTCGTCCTCCAAATCTCTGCACTCTAAAGGTTTTTGTCCTTGGATGAGAAGATAAACACAAGTGTGCAAGCTATCAGATAAAAGGGGGGTTTTAATTTCATAAACAATTGATAATTTCCTTTGAGAAATTTTCTTTCTTTTATAAGTTCCTTTTTGGCCCTTTTAATTTGAATTTTTGTTTCCTTCTGAAAATTCCCTCCAATAGTGTTCAAAAACACTTTTTAATAAAATATCAAATAGGTCTTATAATGTCCGATTTAAATCGCCACTTTACTAAAATAGCAATAATTGTATTTAACTTGTCATTTTACAATGTTTTAAAATAAAGCTACTAGGACCAACTTAAAATGTTATTATTAAATTAGTTGCCTAACTTTATTTCCTTATCCCATAGGGAATAAAGAAACGGGTCCCTGTAATGTCCCCATTTTTAGCCCTATGCTTTCCAATGACCGTTTGTAACATCCCTTATCAAGTTTCGCCCTAGGGTTCGCTTGTTTAGGGTTAGGGTTGATCAATTCGGACAACTCTTCAATGGGGTATTCCTGGCTGAAACTTGCATTCACCAGATAAACAATATTTCCAAAAATACACATGTTTGTTAGCATTAATATTTAGATATCCCAATATAAACATAATCACAAATGCAGCTATTAAGACATAGGAGTGGCATGGGTAGATCCGCCCGAAGTCCTTTGCCAAGCTCAAGAGGTTGTGTACCACAACTCTCTCTTCTCGGTGACTTACAACTGCTTTCTCTACCCATGTCATCACCTCGAAAGACACTTAACCTACTAGGGGAAGCCAACAAAGCTTATAAGTGGTCTAGGCCTACCACCCCTCCATGGCTTAGGCGGATCTTGAGTGGGACCCCCACCCCTCCATGGCCCACCCATGCCTTTGGATTGGGCGGATCTTAAGTGGAGATTCCACTCATCCATGGCCCATCCTTGCCTTGGGTTCTGGGGGCGGATCTTGAGTGGGGTTTCTAGGCGCCACTTTTCTCAGGCTCTTCCTCCCTAGTAGGTTTGCAAACACTCAAAAGACAATCTTTAATCAATCAAATACATTTGCATTTATCATTGATTCTATAAGTCAATATCAAAATCATTTCCTACAACAATTATAATCATGATAATACTAAAGAAAGCATTGCACAAATAATCAGATCAGCAACATCTAGTAGGTATATTCAATTCTAAATTAATGGAGAAACAATATATATCAGCCTACTGTCAGTCCTATCCGTATTTATTTCTACTGATATGTTAATAGCATCATGAATATATATTTGCTAAAAGACAATGCATCGATCAACACAGAAATCAGAATTAATCATCTTAGAAGTGCAACCATCTTAATAATCAGATTAGGTTCATGTTCAGACTTATCGGCTAGAGACATTCAAGGATTAGATATAGCATAGAAGCAATCAGATTGGGTGATGAAGACAGTCCATTGTGTACATTAAATAGGTCGCAGAGTTTAGTTACCAATGCATAGTATGCCCAGACATTTATTGCTGAATGATTATCTAATTCTAAGATTTGGGAATGCTAGATATTAACGGCTAAGTGAATAACTTCACCTGATTCAGTGTGTTTGGTCTCCTACTATAGATTCTATTGAATGCCTCTTTTCTATTGAATGTCCCTAATAGGGATAATATTGTTCTTGTTCTAAATCACCAATTCCCAGACGAATAAATGATTTAGAGAGGGCCTTAGTTGGACTTAGTCCCTGTGCTCAGCATTAATGTCCCCTGCTGTTACCTCTCTTTCTTATTCACGTTTCATTCATTCCATGTATCCGTCGGTGGTTGACCATTGGCTCTGAAAAGAGTACCACAAATCTGCTACTCAAAAATATATATTACTGTATAACTATTCCATTCCTTCCCACTTTCCTTCCCCTCTTAATACCCTTTTATATGTCTACGCTGGAAGAGACACGACTATTCTATGACAAAGGCCACGTCTTTCCTCTTAACTACCCAATGCCTTTAATGATATTAATTAACATCGTTCTCCCTAAATGTATTGCTGCATCTTAATCTTGGTGATTCTGTGTAAAGATTAATTTATTCTATCTCCTTATACTAGTCTGTCAGATTTATGACAGATCGAGTTAGCATAAGGGAATCGTGCTCACAAGGGGAGTGATGAAGTTTTTAAAAAGAGCATATGTATGGGACATTGACATAGGGCTCGGGCCACCCCAAGTTAGTATCGGGCCACACCATGTCATGAGAAATCGGATTCTTATTTTCCTTGCCAACGCCATCTTAATTGGAGGATTTTATATAGGTGTCTATTCCTTTATTGCCAATGTGAGAAGTCAAACTGGCAAATAGGCCAAGGCTGATCGAGTATTTCTCATATTTATTCACTGTCTTACAAACTGCTGCCGTGACCATCATAGATGGGCATTATATGCTATCTAACAGGTCTGAGAAGGTATATTTGGGCGAAAAGGATCGAGATTGACCTGAACATTGGAGGTTCACGTGGATTGTAGTGGTTCAAGACTCCATTTATCATATGCTGCCATATGAGGGTCACCGGCTTAATATCTGATGTTATCAAGCCACCTTCAATAAATCGTGATAACCTATGCTGGTAGTGGCATAAATAAATCAACAACTATAAAATATAGTCGTTCCCTGTAATGTCTTATATAATTTTAAAATGTTATAATGATAATTGTTTAATATTTATAATTTTATATTCCATAATTATGATATTAATTTATGTCTAAGTTTTATATTAATTTTATATACTTAATTACTCATTATATTATAATGATTATAATATTAATTTAATATTTATAACGTTATTTATAATATTTATAATTATAATATTGTCGTCCACAATTATAATTATAACGATACTCAAATGGTTAATAGCTTTTAAGTATGCTCTTCGTTATTTAAATGTCACGATTTTGGGGGCATGACACCGTTAGCCTATTTCCGAAGGCCCGTAGGTTAGTTGGAGGCAAAATTAGGGTTTCCTATTTTCTAGGAGGTTTCCTTCTGAGTTTTCAAGTTGCATGTAGGAGTTTGACAGAGTGTTTTCTGGGTCTTTCTGGGTTTTTAGAGGGCTTTAGAGGGGTGTGACATGCATTTCAATAAGAGGATATTTTTGGACTTACTATTTTTAGTAAATTACGATGGTTGCTCGGTTTGTGCTCAAACAGAGCTTGGAGTCACTTCCTATTTTTAGCAGTATGCTATTTTTGGCAGTGCACTCTGACAACAACTCAACACATAGTTTCTAATTCTGGCAATGAGGCAGTTCTATTTTGGCAGTGGCTTCTCCAAAATTCTTGGAGCTTGAAAAGAGGAAAGTTTTATAACTTAAGTCACATTATATTTCAATGTTGCTTTTGGACCCCATGTCTAGGCATTATGACTTGAAGTTGTGTTTAAAAGGTGGACCTCATTTTGGACGCCTAAATTGGAGATTGAAATGTTTTAAGTTATATTTTATCCTAAGGTAAAGTGGATGCCACAATTCTCAAGCAATGAGTTTAATATGTATTATTTTATTCCTCTTATTTGGGCATCCCTTTTTGGAGGGAAATGGAGTTTGAATTTCTGGGGCTGGAAATCTATAAATACAATGCCTTGCCTCTCAATTTGGTATCCATTATCTTTTCATAACGAAGTGCTACTGAATTTTATTCAAACTCTTGCTTCGAGGTTGAGATGCCTCCTAGTTTCTTCATCAGTTTTGAGTTTGAAAGACAACTCTTAGCTGATCAGTGACTGCTTCTTCATTCAGAGGTTGCAGATTGAGCTTCAATGGTGATGGCTACATTGGTGATTTTAGTTTGGTGTGGCTTTGATGTTTTCTAGGAATATTTTGGTATGCTCTTTGCTGTTTGGAGTTTTTGCAGTGTTATTTTCATGCTACTGCAAACCCACGTTCATGCTCGTACCGTTCCAGAGACTTGGCAAATTTTTGTGGGTGTTGGCCTGTTTGGATCCTTGCTTTTGGGCGCCCCCTTGCCTAAAATCTCAGAATTTTAGGTGAAGAACCTGATATTTTTTGCTGGTCGCCCTCCTTAGGGTGCCCTAACTCCTTGTTTTGGGTGCATTGGGATGCATGCAAAAATAATCAGAGTTGTTTGGTGGACTTTAGCTGCTTGGACTTGGACACCTAGGTCTTAGGTGCCATTTGCATTCAGTTTGAGGTCATTCAAAGGAGTATTGAGGAAGTTATGAGTGTTTGATGGAGTTCCAAGCTTGCTGATCAGAAAATCAAAATGCTGCTGCCATTTTATATATGCTATTTTCAGTATTTAGTCTTCATTTCTTGATGCTTATCTTTGTAGTTGTCGTGGAGATGATTTTCTAGCTCTTGGGCCTTCATATTGCTTAAGTTATCTCATGATCCATTTTATAAGACTCAATATTGTAATGCTGTTTTCAAAAGTTCCGATCAACTCTTTCATTTCTATACTTGTGCTTTCCTTCCCACTGAAAAGTGGAAAAGGATGGCTTGCTGCCTAGTTCCTTTTTGATTTTGTTACCCGTTGAAAAGTGGAAGAGGCTGGCTTGCCGCTTGAGCATTTTATATTTCATTTACTTTTCCTATAGCCTGCTGAAAAGTGGAAGAGGCTGGCTTGCCGCCTAAGCAGTTACATTTTCTATATTGGCTGGCTTGCTGCCAATATCATTTGTACTTCCAGCATTTCAGTTTATTGCTAACAGATCCCCTTACATCGTATTCTCTCACCTTGCACACTCCAGGAATTGGGAGATCAAAAAGTGAAGGGTTGCATTCCAGCTTGTTATCTTTCTTGGGCTGACGTTAACGGGTGAAGTGTTGTGTGCTAAAATTCGAGAAAAAGCTAAGGGGGATATTTCAGTCCCCAATTAATTTAATAAAAAATGGGACATGACAAGGTATCTAGAAGATTTTCCAACAACTCCTCTAGTGAAATCTTCTTTCTGCCCCCTTTCTCATTCTTCATCAAGTTGAACATAGATTATGCTAGAAGGGTCTTTGACTTGTTATGAAGGGGGAATAAAGCTATCTGTCATGTTAAGTATTGTTCTTTTTTTTTTATTGTTGAAGTGAGGGTAAGTGCCCCCTCCTTTTGTTAAAAATTCAGAATATGAATGAAACATGAAGTTTCAGACCCTAAACAGAGGAGCAAGCTGCAAAACAGCTACCATAAACAGAACATGTTAAGTATTGTTATCAACATATAATAGATAAATATTTTGGCAGCCAACTTAGATATGATTTTAATTCTTGTATTGTCAACTATGGTGATTTATTAATCACTTTTTAGCTATGAATGGTTGGATCGATGGTATTAATCAACACCAATTGATCTTACAAAGACTAAGTAACATGTTTTGGAGGGAAGGCTCATTTGATAGGCCTTCCATGTACCAGGTTTTGCGCCAAATACTCTTATGCAATAAATCACATGTTCTCTCTATTTTTCTACATTTTGTTTATAGCATGTGATTAAATCTACATAAAAATGTTCTTAGGTAGTGTAGCAATTTTAAAGTAAATACACTCAATTGTGTAAAATTTTGAAAGCCCATAGTGAGATTTAAAACATTGTGCAAGAATTCTTTAATACAATTGAATACAGAAGAATCCAAAACAATATTACATTTTCTAGAACACTGGTAGATTGCTGCCTAAGTAAACTCTGGAGAGTGCGAATGCAAACCATGTAACCTGTCACTCAAGGCATTATACCATCCTTGTAGAATATTGCATCCTAATCAACTTGGAAATGCAACTGATGGAAAAGAAAATATTTGGGAAATAAAATTGAGAAAGGAAAATAAGCACAAAACAAATCTGTCAAATCATGTTGTTTGTTCTTTTCATGTTCCAGTCCTTTCAATGTTAAATATAAATTGAAAAAAATATCATGTGGCACACAGAAAATAATTCCATTTACCACCAGGACAAGATCTCTTATATAGCTCTATCATGTTCAGTATTTGGTTGTCGAAACAGATTTTATCATGTATATAAAATTAACCACATATGGATATAAGGATTACCTTGACGAAGCCATCTCTCCCAACAGAAAACAAACTAAGGCATTCTGACGCATTATCCTCTGAAAGGGCAATCGCACAAACTGCTCCTCTATGCATCTTTAAAGATTGTGGCTCTGAAAAATTCCTCCGTAACATATAATACCAAGCACAATCAAATTGTCCAGTATCCTTTGACTCATTTGTGCTGTTCATTCTGGTATCAATATACCCTCTTGCATCATTTCCACTATTGGAGGTTATAAATGTAGCTTCATCAGGCCTTATACTTTTCTGATTCTCCATCTTCTTACTATCTACACCCTGAATTTGTGTTTGATTACCATTCTGCAGAGATGACTTTCCTACCAACACAGTACCACATTCATCATTAACAGCTGTGGTGACTCCATTTTGTGCATTGAAGTTGATATCAATATTTTCATCTATGGCCTCTTTGAGACTCTTGATTTTGAAACTCTCCTCATGGTCATAAGAAAAAGGGTATGCAAATGGAATATCCTTTGTACCTAATATATTTTTGGATTCAGCAAGCAGGTTTGTTGCCCCTCTTGTCTCATCATCTTCAGAAGCACTTTCAGTTTCTATGGATGAAACTATTCTCATTAATTTATATATTAGTGCTCTCAAATCAATTTGCATCGATAACAATGAAGTATCTCCAACTTCTGTCTCAGATTTAAATCGTGCGGGATGAGGTTCCAGAAAAAGCTGTTGTGGCACTTGCCCAAATTCATGAATCTGCAGTCAAGAGATGCACCTTAGTGTAATGAAGACAACATATTTCTTCAGAATCTAAGAAAGAATAATGGAAATTGATGGAAGGAAAAGACACTATTATTATTTTGTAGTTTTCTTAGTCGTCGTTAGTTTTCGTGTGAAATATGAATTATGAGAAATCTAAACCATGAGGCAAATTATAAAAAAAAATGGAAGCACCAATTTAGATATACCTGCATCTTGGCATCAACAGGGAACAATAAAATCTTCTAAAAGAACCTTATGTAATGTAATAATAACCATTGTCACAAACAAAAATTACATCAGAAAATGGAAATAAATTTTGATGTTGAATGATCATCGACAGGAACCAGGAAATGGAAGCAGCATTTGTAAACACAAACATTCTGTACATTTACTAGTCATTCCTTTAGCCAGAAACAGAAAACATTCCAGAAAGTGTACTTTAGTCTTTATGTGGTCCTGATATCTTTCTTCCTAGATTTTTTTAAAGTTATAGAAATGGAAAACTTGAAGCAAGATGTGCTACTGACAATTTCAAAAAGGATGTGTCTAAATGAGAGAAGAGTGATGCTCAATGATTTTTGATGAAATTACAGACAACCATGTTAACTCTCATGAGCTAATGTGTACCTAATTAGTTGATATTATGAATATGTTAGCTATGTATGTAATATTTTTTTATATTCCTTATCATTTACAAATATTCTGCTCATACAAACATCAACATGAGACCAATACAAGCTCTTGCAAGCACAACCATGAGACTAATATCAGCTCCTTTCAAACAACCACACTAGAAACCACTTTTGGAAGACCAAGAGTCAAAACATAGAAATCCACTTATTTAGAAACCACTTCCACATTAGAAGCCAACTATGGAAGCTCAAGAGCCACAATTTAGAATTCCCTATTAGATGTCCCTTTGGGATTTGAACTTTTGTCTCCACAATGAGAACTCAATGCTTTAACCAATTAAGCTCAACTCCTTGGACTATGTATGTAATCTTTCCAACAATGTTCAGACAAATGTATATACAAACAGTTCACAACAGGTGAATAATGTACAAAAACCATTCTCTATCTTCTCCACAATGAGAACTCAATGCTTTAACCAATTAAGCTCAACTCCTTGGACTATGTATGTAATCTTTCCAACAATGTTCAGACAAATGTACATACAAACAGTTCACAACAGGTAAATAATGTACAAAAACCATTCTCTATCTTCTCCACAATGAGAATTCAATGCTTTAACGGTTTAACCAATTAAGCTCAACTCCTTGGACTATGTATGTAATCTTTCCAACAATGTTCAGACAAATGTACATACAAACAGTCCACAACAGGTAAATAATGTACAAAAACCATTCTCTATCTCCTGTTAAGGCATAAAACTTGTTAAAAAGTACCACTGTAAGCAGTTTGAGATCTCCAAGCATGTGATCACTTTGAAAACTGTAGTACATCTCACTAAATATTTTCCCATTAAGGAAGCTACTCTGACTGAAAAGTTAAAATCTGTTGCAATCAAGTTAAGAAAAAGCACCTGAACTTCAAGCCCAGCACGTTCAACAGGATCATCTATCTTTTCCAAATCCACTGTGCCCTCGTATGATAAATGGTGAAACAAATTATCTGCCGCTAAAGCAGCCTACAGAACAATAGAATATGTTTTCAGATGATGTTCATGATAACACTCATCATCATTGTTATGAAAAATTAATGGATTCTACTAATCCCGAGTTTCCACATCTTACCATTCCACGCTGCTTGAAACCAAAAATCAAGTCTATCCATTTATGCAAATGTTGAGAAACATGCTTGCATTCCAAAGCTTGTCGATGTTTAATGATGAAGTCATCAGCATCATTTGCCCTGCATACATGTCACAGATTTGAAACATATGAACTTTCAATTTCAATAACTATTTTGAAGAGTAATAAAGTAGTATGAAATATTTTATGTAAATTAGGAAGATGCAAGTGAATAAAAGAAACATGAAGGAATAAATTTAGTGTATAAAAGCTCTAAGAGAAAGACAAGGAAGTCGAGAGATTAATAATCCATTCCAGATTTTATTATATGATCATTAAATTAACCTATACTCAACTTTATGAAAAACTATTTTTTTTAATAAGAAAAATATATTTAAATATTGAGTGCTACAGAGCATAGGTGAATGAGTCTAATGTCCCCTTCTCAAGCCTAATCAGTTTGAAGACCGTTAGCCTATTTCCCGAGTTCCCATGGGCTAATTAGTAAGGCAAAGGGGCTCCAAATATTTTGGAGGACGCAGATTCAGAGTCACAAGGTTTCCATTGTTGGCAATAAGCTCTGTGAGCAGTACTGATCTGAATGACACTCTCATATTGGCTTATATCATTATCCTATTGCCTCAGTATCATATTGGCATGGTCAAATTTGGATTCCCATGTGTTTTAGGATTTTCTGCAACTAGGGGTGAAATAATTAAATTATTCACTTAAAAGTTATAATATTTTATCATTATTTTTGATAACTTAAGTGTAACATCTTTTCAAAATGGTATTTTAATTCTCCATTTGGACATCTAGGAGGAATAAGGGGGTCTTGCACATGAAAAAGGTTTTAATTTATTTTAAAAGGGAATTTGATGGAAAAGGTGAATTAATTAATTATTTTAAATTGGAGTTTTCCCTCCCAAACTCTATATAAGGAGGCATTGGGGCTCATTGTTGGATATGCTGAAGAATGATAATGTTATGCTGCTGAAATCGCTTTGGTTCTTTTCAATCTTGGGGGACGAAATCTCTCATAGATTTCTAGTTTTGGAATTGCAAGATATTCCCTATCTAAATTGCGGTGTGATTCCAACTAGGAGTCACCATTGAAGCTGATTTGGAGTTTCAGTTTTGGCTTTCCAGTATGGACTAATTTTGATGTGTTCTAGAATTGCATTTTGGTGTGATTCCCTTTCATATTGCAAGAGTGATGAGTGTGGAGGTTTGTTTCATTTGTTGGTTGTACCATTTTGACTCTACAAATTGTACCATTCCATGCCCAATCAGGCTGTACACCTTGAGAGAGGCTATTAAGTTGCAGAAGAAATGTTTGTAATGTCCCCTCTTGAGTTGTAGTCGAACATATATATTATTATAACTAAACACTAGTGTTTTAAGTTAAATTTTATATTTAACTTAGCATTAATTAAAATAATATTAAATGAGGAGACATATGGTGCTTTATCTAAAAAGGCACGAGTTTAATATTTTAAATGTTGCGAATTAAAAAAGAGACATCAAATTTAAATTAAAAAGGGAAAAAAGAGAATTTCAAGAATGAAGGATGGGAGTTACGGATGGAAAAAGAGAAAAGCCAATTTCAGGCACATTTTCCAATAGGCATGAAGTATTGTGAGAAGTGGTTTTGCTGTTTTTTTATAGAATTTCGTGAGGACGTTATCCTTCATGGAGAATGTCATCTTCGAAGCTGAAAGATGTTTCCTAGGTGATTGCTGACAGTCATATACTGTGGCTTTGCTGGTGATTAAAGCGATATTTGCAATTTCTTTAAAAAAATTATTTTATGAAGTGTCGAGAGTTATTTGCTTGGTAATACCACTTGCTCGGCAAGAAAATTTGTCCAGGTATAAGTGATTAAATGAATAAATTTTATTGATTACTTTGAAGCCGTTCTTCTAGTTTGGGGGTTGATTGAGTGGAAGTTTATTTATCTTAGAATTTAGTTAAGTCGTGCCTTTTTAGCTTGGTGTGAATTTCTAAATAGATTGTACTTTTCCGTCCTAAAGCGATTATGATAATGGATTGTACAGAGGGGTCTTTGAGAAGTGGCATTTGAATATTTACTGCTTGAAATGCTCAACGCATATTTCTATGGTAAAGATATTCCCGTGGAGATTAGAAGAAGGGCAAATGGTTCCAAAGATTTGAGCCTATTAACAATTATCCGCCATACTGTTTATTGTGCCAACGTACTCTTCATAAAGAACCCATACGAATTGATGCTTAAACCCGTACATGGTAAAAAGGAGGTCGGGATAGTCAAAACAGCTTGAGCATTAATATGAGTGTTAAATTCCAAACGCAGCTTGGTTAATGTGGTCATTCTTTATCTGTAGAAGCCGTACATTGGAGGTTGAAGCTACCATACTCCTTATGAACCTGCCGCGACAGTTTTCAAATAGTCTTAGAATGTGTCATACAAGTGGAATAAGGAATTTATGCTAGTAACGTTGGCTAATAACCAATTTTTTCAAGGAGTTGTTATCTGTTAAGGAGCCTTTTCTGTTATTGATTGAAGCTGTAGTTCTAAATTTTTTAGCTACAGTACATTTAAAAAAAATTCTGAAAGTGTTGTACTAACAAGGGAAGCTGGAGATTATAGATCAGAATATATATATATATATTTGTATTTCTCATTTCCAGATGATATGAAGGGTTAAATATATTTTACTGTGAAATCTGGTTATCAGTTGTTAAGAGTGTCAAACTGTCTGTTTTTTGTGCAATTTACTGTAAGCTCTTAATTTTGAACTGTTACAATTTTTGTTTCAAAAAACAAAACATGAGTTATCTGCAAACTTTATGACAAAATGTACACCTAATAATCTTTGTGAAAAGTGCAAAAAAATTGGTCTGAATTTGGGGTTAGACATTACATGTTTTGTTGTTGTTTACAGACCTGATCGACCCTATTGTCAAGGAGTTTCTGAAGTTTCCAGAGGAAAAAAAAGAGAGTGGTTACTGGATTGTACAGCCAGGTACAAGCTGTACCTCTTCTATGGGGTGTGAGTTTTCGTAGGGGAGCCACCCCTTATTTTCAGTCATTCCTTGCTTGGTAGGTGGCGCCTAGACCTGTAATGGCCTTTGCAAACTGTTTGGTGGTGCACTTTGCAGTTTGGAGTTCTTTTAGGGGGCTGTACCATTGTTGCTACTTGCTGCAATAGTAGTTTCAGGCCTGCAGAAGTCTGGTATACCTTTCTAGAGTAGTGATACACTCCTTTCATGAATTTTGGTGTGAGCTGGCACTGCTGTTTGAGTGCTAATTCAGTTGGTGATCATTTTGGCACGTTGGAGGTAGATGGGTTAAGTTTCCTGAGTCATCTATCTCACTGTCCAGACTGCTGCAGTAAAGTTTCAGACCTGTACCAGACTTCCATTTGCCATATTCTGAGGTATATTTGTTATTACAGTGCTGGGTGGTTGGCTTCCTTAGTTGAGACTTCATTTGGGGTATTTTAATCAGCTTTGTTTCACATTAATATTTGCCACAGCAGATATAGATTTGGTTTGGAATGGATTGTAAGAACTAACATTATAACAATGGGTGGTAGTACCACCAGTGATCTTGCTCTTGTTAGTTGTTGTTACTTACCCCACTAAATAAGTGGCTCATTGGTTCTCACTCACCACTGAAAAGTGGAAGAGTTGCTCTTGCTTATTGTATAAACTCACCACTGAAAAGTGGGAGAGTTGTTCTTTCTGTACTCACTCACCACTGAAAAGGGGCAGAGTTGGCTTTACATTTCCAATATTGTATGAGTTTTCCCACTGAAAAGTGGAAGTGCTAACCTTTTCATTTCAAGTATAATTGTAATCCTATACATTGTATGATCTCGCCTTGCCCACTTTGGGAACTTGGTGATTAGAAAGTGGAAAGGAAAGTTGTTTATCATTTTCATTTTGTTTGAGCTAACAAGTTTCAAAAAATATAAGGGTGTTTATTACAATGAGGGACCAAAAAAAACCAATTAGAGTTTTGACACTACTGAAGAAAACTACACTATAGCAACCTGCAATGTGCTAATGTTGCCACTATTGACAACCACACAAATCTTATGCAGTCATCAAACTACAAAAGAAAAATTAAAACAATCAGTTAAGCAGGTCACTGGCCATTCATTTGGGAGTATGGGAAGCAATAGAAAGAGCACATCCTTTACCGCAAAACCGTGCAGTGAGAAAGGTAAACAATGAGTTGAAGGCCCTTCTCTTTGCTTCCAGGTTTCTTTGACATTTTTTATTTTCCCTGCAAATTGTCTGGAGCCATATTTGCACAGTCAATTCCCTCAAATTCATTTTTGGAAGTTACTAAAGCACAATGTGGCCAATTGGCATGTTTGGAGGAGTGACCTAACATAGGAGCCTTGAGACCCATAACAAAACTTGGAAGGGGACCACGTAAAAGGCATATTTGTATTTCCATAATCCATGTTAAGAGAGTCCGAAACAAAATCTTATAGAGAGGAAATACCCTTACTATGGTCATCCATCACAACATTCATCCTGGAGATTTGAATGCAAAGAATTACTTGCTATTATTTCCAACTTGTCCATAAAGAATTTGGAACAAGAGGTCCTTTGTGGTCAGGATAGAAGCCCAAACCAGTGAACCCCTGGATGTGCCCGGAAACCATGGGAAGACCCTGAATTGATAGATTTAATGAGGTCTTTAAAGCTAGCTTGCTTAAAATAGCTGAAATGACTGAAAATACAAGTATTTTAAAGCAAAAACTATAAATAAAGTTTTTAGATAAAAGCTTATACTAAAAATAAGATTTCTATAAATTGCCCTAAAAGTAGATCCTTTACTCTAAATATAGAATTAGCTAAAAATAGTTAGTTTGAAAGCCTCTCATATCTGCCCATCAACTGCTGCAAATCACCTCCAAATCTTTGGCAAACCTTGGAAATGCAGCTCATTGTCTCCAAACTCTCACCAAACCTTACATTTGAAAGCTCCATGCAAGAATGGTAACAACACTCTTTTGATTTTTCATTATGTTTTGTGTCTTTTGGGCAAACCATGCTTGAGAACACACTCTAGGAGCCTTTCCCTGGCAATGAGATGAAAAATGTGTGGTTTTGAACACTTTGTCACTTTTGTTGCTTAGAACTTTTTAAATTTTGTTTCTAATTTGAAGTTGCCCTATTCTAGCAATTCCACTTTTTACTCAAGTGACCAAAAGTGCACTTTTCAACTTGCTAAGCCACTTTTTTCAATTAGAAGAGCAGTTTTTGATCTAATTTGAAGTTGACCTGCTCTAGCCCTTCCACTTTTCATTTAAGTGATAAAAAGTACAGTTTTGACCTCTTAAGCCACTATTTTCACTTAAAGGAGTATTTTTGACATGCTAAGCCTTTTATTTCTCTTAAGGGGCACCCTTTTGGCAAATAGGCCCAAGGTGCACACTTTTGGACTTACAAACATGGAAAAATCACTTAAAACGTGCACCTTTGGCCTTAGTGTCACTTTTCATGGCTTAGAACTTTTCATCACTTTCACTTGGCAAACATGTCCAAATGTGCACATTTGGACTTATTATAACAATGGAAAAACCACTTAAAGTATGAACTTTTGGGGTTATACCCACTTTTGATACTCAATTATTTTTTTGAAAATTATTCTTTTGATGGTTCGCCAAGCAAAAAGCACACTCTTTTGAGCCGTTTGCCACCTAAATTTTGGCTCTAAATAGAAAAAATGCACTTTGGGGGTTAGAGCCACTCTTCATGACAGTTTATTTTTCACTTTCGTTTTAGCAAAAACACCTAAAGCACACTCGTGGAGACACTCAACCTTGACAAATTCACTTAAAGCACATGCTTTTTGGGTTATAGCCACTTTTTGATACTTAGTAAATTTTCATGCCTCGCATAGTGCACCTTAGTAGCCATTTCACCACATTGCTTTATACTTAGTCAATTTTCAATTTTATATGCCTAGCAATGCACACCTTGGAGTCATTTTGCTACTTCTTGATACCCAAGTAATTTTCCATTTTGAATCTTGAGATTTTAACTTCAAACTTGTCCATTGACTTAACAAAACAATCAAATACCTTCCTAGGACAATGAGCTTCACTTACAACATGCAAAAGTGATTAAGGAACGTGACCATGATTTAATAACTTCTAGTGACAAATTGACAAGAACAATTGTTAAATCACCCAAAAAGGACTCCAGTTAAAAAAAATCATAGGGATACAACAAAGTTCAAGTATAGGTTTTGCATATTCATTCTAACCTTTCATGAGTATTTCCTTCGTCCCATCTAAACACAAGGTTCATACTCTTTCATACTTTACTCTAAAAGTTCATTTTAAATTTAGTGCTCCATTAGATACGTTGGCTAATTCTGATTACTATAGCCTTGTATTTGATTTGTTAAGGGGAAAACTATGGAATTTGTCTAAATATAGACAATTGGGTTTGAAAAATAATCTGATTCCTGTGTTTCCTTTTGTCTGTAGCTAACATTTATATAAACTTCACAAATCAGAAGAATAAAAATAAATATATAAACAAAAACTAAAAGCATTCAAAATCCAAAAGACGACATCCAAGAAGCAGCAGAAATAAAAAATCTATCATAATATTGATGTTGATCTTTAAGCAAACAAGGGGACTTTCCTACAAAGTTATCTGCTGATAGATAATATCTAGTCACATACGGGAAGGAACCAAATGGTTAAACTTGAATTGACCAGCATCTACTGCTCTAATCTCAAACTTGCCAAGCCTCTAAGGGTGAACTGATGCAACCTTGGGAAGAGTCATGTAAATTCAAACATAAGAATTGTTATAGAAACAATTATGTATATTACCAGTAGGATTTTACTTCAATCTACTGCTTCAAAGAATTGATTTGTTCAACACATGTATAGAAAAGAAAACAATGAATATGTCCCATGAGAGATAAAGTTGAATCTCGAGGCAATTGTTTTTATCTTCAAAATCATGGAACAAAGCCTCACTGAATCTTCAAAAATAAAACTGTCTTCTTAGACACCTTTACCTCCTCTCTTGAGTAACCCAGTTACTCCAGATTAATTTCTTGAAGAAAAATCTTGTCTATGTATGTAGGAAACCAGCTAGCACCACGAAGAAGATTGTAATAAAAATTTGACAAATCCTCTTATGTCATCATCATTGTGTGTAAAACTATCCTCCTGGGATTAGCACGACCTCAAGGATTAGCTTAAGGGACAAATTCATTAGTCTTTGAGGTTCACCTTCAATGGATTCATCTAGAGGAACTAAAGAACCTCCTTGACACTCCTTGAGGCTGCCTTCACCATGTAGCGCCAAAAATTCAATAGTGATCTAATCTCATGGAAATACTCTTCATCATGTATGCATTAAAATCCTATACTACATTTTGGTAATTTGGGTTATGACAGCAACATATTAATAAGTTATGGAATTGGAGAAAATTAGAATGCATGGACCTTTACAAGTCTATTAATCATACCTTATTATTTTATACATAACTGCTATCATGCAAATGCTGGATTGCATGGGTCTGCAATGACTTTCCTGCCAGCACTGAGGCCACTCATGGATTCAATGGGCTTTAAGAATGACCTGATAAAGTTCTACTATAATTCAAACTTTTTTCTGAACATCCTTCCTCTAGTTTATTTTTATTTTTAAATTCTTCCTATAAAGTTTGAATTGCTTCAAGGTATCCTAAGGCTATCCACAAATCTTCCATTCATGCCTATACAAATCTTTGTTTTTTTTTCTGAGGAAGGGACTGTTCACTTGTTTGAAAATTCCTGGTGTAAAAAAAATAATCTTAATAAGTTAATTGTTATTGCTTGTACATGTAAGAATATGATTTCTTTCAAAATTTCTCTCTAAATCTATTTACAGATGTTATATCGGTAATCAGAGAGTCTGTTGATGAGCACTCATGCTAGAATCCTACTTAACCTTGACTTAGTCTGTCATCTTTCTACCCATAATTATAAATTGACGATATTTTCTATATTGGTATGGAAAGCTTGTGTGCTTTTGAATCATCAAAGTAATTTTATTGTTTCTAATAATACCAATAGTTTTATAACACTGATCTTTCCAGAAAGACATTTTCTGAAGTTCTTCAGGATGTCCTGTATATAAGCATTTGTCTAGAAGAACTTTGGTAAATACTAATACAGAACATATGTATGCTAAATATACTGACAGTCTGACACTATTTATAATTGTATTTTCTGTAAGATACTTGTGCCAAATACAATTTCAATGCTCATCTATGAAGCAAAGATCACAATGTCATAACAAATAATGAAAAAATGTAGATTTCGTAAACAACTCCTCCAAATTGAAAAAATGCAGATTTCGTAAACAACTCCTCCAAATTGAAAAAATGCATATTTGTTTAAATGAAAAAATGCAGATTTCATAAACAACTCATCCAAATTGATCATGGCATTGTGAGCATGTCAAACAATACCATGGTGGGAGTATAACATCCCCAACAAGATCTCCTCTTTGACGTATTCCAAGTTTCAGGTTATCCCTGCACAAATTTTGAGCATCATTTCAGGTTACGCCTAAGCTTGTTTCTATAACACTCACATTATCAGAAATAGAAAGAGGAATTATTCCCATGAATTTTTTTATCAAAATTTGCAAACCTGAGGTGGAGCTAATAGGCTTAACTGAAAATAATATCAAGCCAAATTCTAAGATCAAAAACATAACAGCAATAGGTGATTATTCCTTATTCCAATCCCAACATGAATTGCTTGAATGTCAAGTTGATATGTTACATGAGATCTAGAGAAAGCAAGCGATAATAGTCAAACAGGTTATATTGCCAGTGTATTACTCACATCTAATAAAAAGTAAAAATATTAAATTGCACAAAGGCATATATATATCTCCTACTAATGTCAATCTAATTTTGATAAAGTAATTATTATTAATAAGTTTCAATCAATTATGTTTACAAAAACTCATGGTTTATTTACAGTTTATTTGATCAAAATGTAATTATTAACCATAATGAAATACTAAGAGTTTGTAGAATTTGAAATTACCAATCAAATATATTGGTCTTTTAGTGAGCTTTAATACCATCCTAAAGAAGCACTTGGTTTTCAACTGTAAAACAAATTAACAATTAAGAACTAGATATATCTTAAGTAATCCTTTTACACAAATTATCTTCATCACACACACTTCAAATTTTGAGTCCTGATATTAAGATCTTGATGCACTACAAAAGTGATTCATAGCAATAAAAGAAATAAAAGGCCCATCCAACAGCATCTACAAACTGACACGGAAAGGAACAAGGCAATAATCCCCTCCAAACTACAAGAAAGGGCCCTAAAGAAAGATAAGAAGTAATCAGTCAAACCTTATCTGAAGAAAATCAGAAGGAAAACAGAAAAATTCTGGAATAAGTTCCTTCAGATCAGCAGCATTACTCAGTACATTCTCCCAAGATTCTTCCATGCTAACAAAAAGCCGATCTGGTGCATCAAAACGGCCATTCTGCAATAAAAGAGAATCATGTCAGAAATTTATACATGCTAATCAATGTTGAAATGGCTGAAGTCAGCTGTAATTGACATAAAATTTAGTGGAAAGTTAACATGTTTGTCTAAAATCATAGATCTCAATGGAAAAATCAGAGTAGCCGGATATGCCCCTCCTCCTTCCCAGGCATGTGTATCCCCATATTCGATACAGATATGGATACGATACGGCATGGATACACATTGGATACCGTACCGACAAGTGCCCAAAAAACTCTAATTTTCCAGCTGTGTTGGATACTGTATGATTTGATTTTCAAAAAAATTGATGTGAATCTTCCTAAACTTTAATCTTAAAACACTTGAATCATACAATATTTTTGTTTGTTGTGTATAAACAAAACCTACACCAAATGAGGAAGACAAATGAAATGTTTTTCTATTTCAAAGAACCATTTTTCTGGATCTTCTTGCAGTGTAACTCTACTATTTTTTTTTTGGTGTCTTAATTTTTATAGATTTAAGAAAGTTAATTGTTTATAATTTTATATTTATATTATGTTGTTTAAATGTTAGATATTTTTAAAATATTAAAATTTATTCTTTAAATATAAATAAAATTTATTCATATATATTTAATTGTTTATTCTTTACTAAATTATTAACATTTAAATTTTAATTTATATTTACTTGTTTGCTTTTAAAGTAAAGAAAATATCCTCTAATAACTTAGGAAATTGTGTTATATATGTGTGTGTGTGTGTTTATGAATATCGTATCCGGCCATATCCATATTGGGGGTCTAAAAAATGGCTGTATCCGTATTTAATACCATATCCGTATTTGTATCTGTATTTGTGTCCATGCAACTTTGGGAAAAATCAATGTTATACTTGAAGGAAATGGTTAAGTTAAAGTTGCATGAGCACTATAGTCATTTAATATTCATATTGGTTGGAATCCGGTTGTTTCTCAATTGAGAAAAGTTAAGTCATTGACAGATCAAACAAGTCAAAATTGAATAAAATTATTAGAATATAACAGGCATGATATAAAACATCATGGTAAGGAAGGATAAATTTTAATCAATGAAAAAGGCACTTGCCATTATATTATAAGACCAACTAGTTGTGAGTAATTTTAATGACTAATTTTACCTTTAGGTTATGGTTAGCATTTAACATATGGGATGTCTATGCAGCTGCCAACACCTGATAGCCATTTAGGATATACTAATATTTTCCTTAACACGTTACCATGCATTGCACAAGTTCCGAGTTAGAATAAAGCCAATCCACAAAATATCTCATTTTTATCTTGTTCTGCTAATATGAGAGTTGTATGATAGTTTTCATATATGGTGTATAATATTTCATATTCAGATTTTTTTTTTGATGTTTCATTACGCTATATTTTTGGTGCCATTTGCACTTGGTTTTGGGTCATAGCTATCATACCCATGCTGTCATGATTTAGTTGTCCATACTCCATAGGATGAGATCATACAAGATCATGGAAAAAAATTCTTTCAAAAGAATGAAATAAATTTAAGGACTACGGAGTTGGATCTAGTGTTCTAGGACTCAAGACTTTCTTGCCTTGAACAGCAAGTTTGAGTCTAGATAGCACATCATAATTCTTGACCTTGTACATGCTAGGTCTGAAAACATTAGAAAAAAGTCAATGTTGCCAGTTCTAGTTCCAATCTTGGTTTGGATTCGCAAGTTCAGTTAGTGGATCTGGTAATAAAATATGGGGATTGGGTTTATTTTGGGTTTGTTTATACATATATATATGGAGCCTAAAAGCTAAAATTAAGTTAGAATACCGCATAGCATTGTATAATAAACAAAACCACAATACACTTGAATGTCATGATATATATATATATATATATGTGGAGCCTAAAAGCAAAAATTAAGTTTAGAATACCACATAGCATTATATAATAAACAAAACCACAATACACTCGAATGTCATGATAAAATCATAAATACAAGTATTATAAGATATTCATTGTTCAGGCTTCAATATTTATTGACATAATAATGTCAAGTTCAACAATCAAGTTTCAGTGTCATAAGGGTTTTCAAAAACATCATCATCAAAATCATTGACATTAGATGATGTAGGAACATTTAAAGAACCACAAGTAGTGTCACTACCACTCTCACTAAAACATTGTTATGTCCTGGATGTGCTCACTATCTAGCTCCACAATGTCATGTTCCCTTTTTCAAAACTATGGAACTAATCAAATAATTAAATTTAAGTTGTTGAAAAGTAACTTTATTTTAAAACATGACTTATATCTAATTATTTTAAAAGGTGGTTAAAAGTGATTTATAAAGTGTCACTATCGCCAAGGTCCTAAAAATGAGTAATAAAAATGGCACTTTATTATTTTAAAACTTTGAGGGAATAAAAAGTAAAAGAAAAATATCATTTTATTTCCCTCTGCAAAAGTTATAAAAGGGAGGATTGTTTTAAAAAATGGACTTCTTGCTCATTCAACCGATTTCAATTTCCAAGGAAGAACCTGAGTTCTTCTTTCTTCACCTGAGGATGAAAACCCTTTGGTATTGTCAGTTTCGGGTTACGAAAATCCTCCTAGACCTTCAGTGCAATTATACATAGGGATTGCCATTGAGCTCCAACTGATTAATATTTTCAGTTTGTAGTTGCATGTTTTTGGTGTGAAGTTTCAAAGATTTTGCAGTTGAGATGATATTTTACTTTAAGGTTACATGTTTATTAGATGTTTATGGACACATTGAATTCTATGGACACTATTCCTCTTTTTGTTGGCCATACATCCTATATCAGCTAATCTAGCACAGCAGATTACTAATATCATTTTGTCATTTTGTGGTTTTGTTTTGGTATTTTTGGGTGAGCCATATTATCTTTTGGGTCAACACAGTAGCTCATGGTAATTCCAAATTTGAGGGAGCTACATAAGTTTTCTTGTTGCTGCTCTATACTCTCTATTCCCTTTTTCTGTATTAAGGGGGGATGAGCCCTGCCACATGGGTCACGGACCATACAATAGGGGATATCACATCATATAAAAAGGCGAAGTAGAACCTTGTTGGAGTGCAGTTTGGAGGAAAAAAAGTTCAGCATATCTTGATATTTTTTATAAGTTTTGGTTACAGCATTTTTATTAATATATTGTGAGTTAAACACTAGCAAAAATGGGACACAGCTATGAGGAGACAAGATTGAAACATTATCTCCTTGGTTGGTCTCCACTACTTTTGTGAGGAATCAAACTTTAAAATATTATTATTATTGTTTATGAAATGGATTTAAGGGGGTTGCCATAAAGAGCTAAATAAAAGCTGCTGTTCATAATATTATATTATCCTAGAGATGATCAGGGCCACTTTGTTCTCTCTGTGGGTTTATTATATCAGTCCTTTCCCTTTGTTGACTGTATATTGCTGTTATAGCATGGTATGTGGCTGATCTTACCATCCTATCAGTCATCGAAGGAGGCTTTCCTTTCATTTGGGGGTCACTGCAGTCTCTGCACACCTGATGGCCGCTGCTAAACTATCTATTTTGGATCTGTTAGCAAATATTCTTGTGTTGGTACTGGATCACCCTTATTCTGGGCGCTTTTAGTGGTTTCATCAGTCAATGTAAGAACCCTACCCTGTTTTGCAATTAATTTTTCTGATTTGTGGGTGTAGACATTTCATTAAACACTTGGCATGCACACTCTCTATGATAGCTTATGGGATGTTTGGAATCTGGTTGAATTGTTTGGGTGACCAGATTATCAAGCATTCCTTTTTGATACCCAAATTTTCATGAAATTGATAGACATTAAAACAAACAGTTGGCTGATTTCCCTTATCAATGAAATACAGAGATAAATATATATATTTTAGTATAACTAGTACAGCAGCAAGGTCAATACTGTAATGTCCCCAAATTTTATAAGTCAGCATTGTATGTAAATAATTAATTTAATGTTGTCGGAAAAGGCTAAAGTAAGAAAGATAACTTAAATTAATTATTTAAGTGGAGCAAAAGTAACTCAAGTTAGAAAAGTTAAATAAATTAAATAAAGTACTTTTGAATTTCAAAATAAGAAACGAATTAAAATTTAAAAAATGGAGAAAAGGAGAAGTCAAGAAGACATGAGGAGTTACGAGGAGGAATTAATAAAAGATTTCTGGAGCATTTGTGCAAGCAGGTTGGATTTGGTTTTGGAAAATAGGTTTTTGGCTGTATAATCTCCAGAACTTTGTGGGGACATAATTCTTCACAAGGGATATCATCTTCAGTGTTGGAAGATACCCCCTGGATGATTGCTGACAGTCCTATTTCAGGGGCTATGCTGGGATAAATCGTGGTAATTTAATAAAGTTTGTAAAAAGGTTTTGAACAGAATATGAAGACATTATAGGAAGAATTGCATACAGAAAAAGAGAAATTTCTGAAGGATGTTATTACAGTGTGAACAAATTGATGTGTTGGCTATGAATCTAAATAATAGGAGTGCCATTCAGTTTAATCCTGATACATAACCGTGGCCTCTGATTGGTGGTTTGACTTTGAACAAAACCATGGAGTTATGAAGTCATATCAATAAACCCATAACTCTGGATGAATATTTAACAGGTATTATACATTTTACTTCAGATTGAAGTTGAGCAGATAGAACTAGCGTATCAGTTCTGGAAGTTACGAGGCTTTGAATCCATAATGAGGGAAATGGTATTTGTTGGTTGGAAACTGTCAGAGACTATAGCTGTTGCGGTTACTCCTAGAGCCATTGTGTCACTCATAAAGGAATGGTGACATATGAAAAGAGGAACAGAATGTTAAAGTCTGGCTATTCCATTAATTAATTTAAGGCATCATCAACTTGGGGTCTGAACTATGTGTCTTTGATAGTAAATCAAAATATAAAATTTCAAAGAATGGTAATGCTTTCCTTGAAGCCGTCACATTTAATATTATTCAGAATATTAACCCAGTGTTGCCAATTCAAGCAAAGGGAGTCTAAGAAGATATAAATGAGAAGTTGTTCTAATATAGAAGAATTTGAAGTCACATAAGGAGCCGCTGCCTGGTGAAGTAGTCGTGAGTTTTGAAGTCCTTCAATCCTGGCTACAGATATCAAAGAGTCTTTGAATTTTCAAAGTTAAGGGTCGAATTTAATAAATCCAAGGCAAGCAATATAAGGGAGCCACTGTTTCTTTCATAAGGCTTGGAGTTAAGATTATGCCGATATATTGATATTAAGAGAGGTATCGATATCTTCAATAATGTTTGAAGTCATGTGATGGTAGCCGCAAGCTTCAATAAGGAGGAAGTTGCGAATTTTAAATGTTGCCACCTAGACTTCCACTGCCACAGACTAAGGATTGATAAATTCTTCAAAATATATCACCACGTGGTATTCATTAGTCGTGTTACCTGGCTTTGATGAATATATGAATTACATCACGAATAATATTTGGTCATTGTGATCTGGCCACTAAAGTAACACAGACCCCTCGGTATAATTGGAGTTTATTTAATTTAATACTTAAATCTTATGTATGTCACCAATACTATGCATGACTTGCCTAAGGGGAAGAAAACGACAGAGCAAAGAAAGATTGAGAACCGTTTTTGGGTTCTGTCAGCACCACCTTGCAGCAACATGTACAAAATTTATGACTAGTGTTACAACTTTGCGTTTGAAGTCATTGCACCAATCATCAAACTCCAGGGATATGGGAATTGTGAAACAAATTGGGAGTCTCTGAAATTCTGAATACTAGATTGGAAGTCGATTGTGCAGGAGCTGGCTTTATATCACAAAGTGGATTCTTATTTGAAACTTAACAATCTATAGGTGGCAATGAGAATTTCAATTGGACTTCAAGAGAAATAAATACGCCTAATGTTAGCATTAAAGGTGGAAAACTAATATTTGTAGTGTTCCATGGTTTCAACTTTCAAGCACATTGCCAGGTCAGCTCTATGTGGTATTTATGCTGATAATCTCTGTTGTAATTTCAGTGTAACTTATACTGAAATTAGTGTGGAATTAATATAAGTGTTGTTGATGATTACTGTTTGCATGAACTATTTCTTAATTGATCTATTCAATTGGTTAACTACCATTTGTCTGGAAAAAAACAAATTAAACTTAACAAAGAAACAAATTCAATTGGTACTTAGTCAATTGTTTGACGGAATGCTTGAAAACACTATTGGTGGTTTAATTCAAAAAATTGGTGCTAGAATTGAGTGAACAAAGACCAGATCAGGGCAGGCCACTACAAATACATAGACAAAATATTAATATATTCCTGACCTTTTATGTGACCCACAACTGAGTAGAGATTAAGCAAACATCGAAGAGCTGACACACATAAGTTTTGATGGCTGTAGAATGTCTTTGACAGCAGCAAATAACTTATACAGTTCGAGCCCCAAACTCTTCCCAAAGTGGCGTCCAACATTATGAAAAAATTCCAACTTATTGCAATAGCAAACTTCCCAAACACAGCAATAAACCCAATGATATTCCCACGCAGCCCCTATAGGAAGGCTCTCAATATCCATGACTAGCATACAACAACATGAATGATGTAAAATGAGCCAGCTTTACCTCCTCACAATCTCCTTGGGAACCCACACAGCTTTTAGGAGATGCAATGGCTAGAAGCATTCTGCATTTAACCCTCAACAAGCTTATGTAATCAATATCCTCCTAAACTCCCATGCCCAACATCAAAGATGATGAATATACTCCATAGACTTTCTCCATATTGGCATCCCCTTCTTTCCTGCAAATATCTTCAATAATTTGTCTTGCCTACAAGACTTAACAAATTATAAATCTTCAATCATACCTGCAAATCATTTCCATGCAAACTGAAACCTTAAATGGATTTCATAGTATTGGCTAGGGAGGATCTTTCACCACTAAACTCGATCTTCGCTATATAATTTTCGTCCTAGGTTGTCCTTGAACAATCTGTAAAGTCCCCTTCCTAGACAGTGCAGCTGGTTCAGAGGTTAGCCTATCATTCTGATCCTCGTAGGCTGACATACATGTATAGAGGATCACTCGAGGCAGTATCCTACGTTTGGGAACCTTACTCCATCGATTGATTTAGGTTTGGGCCTTTGCAGACTCTCACAAAGTGTTTTTCAGATACTTACTATTTTTAGTAAGTCAGGCAGACAGGGGTTACTATTTCTGGCAGGGCACCTTTTTCAGTTGGTCAACTCAGTTTCGACCCAGTTGGATGATTTGATGAGCAAACAGTGATTATCGGAGCATTTGATAATTATTTAAAAAGATTATTAATTTGACTTTATATTATAAAGTCACTTTAATGAAATATTAAAATGTTATTAAAGGGCGAATTATAAAGTATTTAATACTTTATAATAAAGGTGAAATGTTATAATTAAATAAGTATTCATTACTTATTTAAGTGGGACGCCTTTTATTAAATAAAATGCCTAAGTCTAAAAGAGGCGAATTTATATCATTTAAATGGATTTTAAATGATTTATGAAAAGGGTCGAACTTTTGAGAAGAGGTATATATTTCCTCAAAGACAAATCAAATTCATTCATGATTATTATTATTTGTCTTATTTTCTCTCTGAGAACATTGGGGTTTGTGAAACAAGGGTTTCTGCAGACATTGATTTTGGAGAACGTTCCCTCTTTAGAATCTGGCATACTGAGGCTGTGAAATACCAATTGAAGCTTGTCTATCAGGGTGACTTTATTCAGAAGTCATATTTGTGCTTATTGGAGAAGAATCATCAAGGGTTTGAAGAGCAGATTTTAATTTGTTGAAATAATCATCATTGCAGAAGAAAAATCAGAATTATTGATCTGCTGCTACAGTGACGTGAATAGTGCCCATGCTACAGTGACGTGAATAGTACCCGCGCTACAGTGATTTATATTTGGCATCTTCTTGGCTGAGGAAAAGGTTGCATTTCATGTTATACTGATGTTCTTCAGTTGTGCGCATTGCTGCAAATAATAATCAGGCGGCTGCAAGTAATAATCAGGTTCTTTAAATAATATCATCTGATTACTTCTATTTGTCTCCAAAATAATATTGTAGTTTGTTCAATAGTGATAATAAAATCATCTGCCATTGCTCTGGAAGTCATTTCATGCTTTACTATTTATTTATGAATTTACTTCCATTTATTTCTCAAAATCGCAAATCCCTATTTGCTGCAAAAACCACAAAAAAATATCAAAAAATCATAAAACAAACAAAAACACAGTAGTTTTCAGTCAATGATCGGATTGAGAGACACCTGGTCTCTTATAGTGGTATCAGAGCACAAAAGTCCTGCCAACCTGTGCTTTTTCATTTAAAAGTTTGCTTTTTAGATGTTTTTTTCATGAGTAGAGACATTATATTTTATAGTAAGGGTAGAGGAACAGGTAGAGTTGACGATTGGATAGGTCCACCTATTCCAGAAGGTGAGACAGTATCAGGGATTCTCGGTATACATAGGTCTAGCCCTTGCAGCAGTGAAAACAGTGTGACTACACTCATGGCAGATCAAGAGATTCCTAGAGATTCAAGGAAAGAGAAAGAAAATGCTGAGATGACTGAGGCAGAATATAGGAGTAGACATGACAATATGATGGACATGATGTCACAGCTGATAAGTACCATAAGATAGTATACTCCGCCTCACCAGCATTACATTCAGATAGGGCAGTCCAGTGGTTCAGGAGGCATAGACCAACCACAGATGTCTACACGACCGCAGCTGTCACCGGTTGTTCACGAGCGTAGGCTTGGACAACCTACCTTTATCAGTAGAGAGGCACCACCGACTCCGGAAGTGGAGCAACAGGGTCACCATACAGAGTTTCAGCCACAGCATGGTACTTTAGTGGCAGACGTGACCAGATTGTTTGAAGAGTATTCTACTCTGACTCCTGAGATTAGACAGTCGTTGAAATTTCATGAGTTTATGGATGTGCATAAGCCCAGAGGTGGAGGTAGATTTGAGCACAGAGCTCATCAGTACCAGCAACCACCACAGGTGAACAGAGATCTTAAGCATGCAGTGAGCAAGATTGTCTTGCCTTATTTTGATGGCTCGGATAAGAATTCAGCGAGGTCGTGGGTACAAAAGTTAGACAATTACCTATCTTTGAGACCTATGCAGGAGGATGAGGCCATTAAATTTGCCACACTACACCTTGATGGACTGGCGCATGATTGGTGGCATCACGACATGTACACACTGGGTCATCATCGGGTTACTACTTACCAGGATTTCACGGGCAGGCTCATTGAGCAATTTGATAAGAAGGATCTAGAACTTTACTTTAGAGAGCTAGCACAGCTCAGACAGACAGGTAGTTTGGATGCTTACATTGGGGAGTTCCAGAAAACTGCAATTATGGTGACAGGTATTTCGGAGAGGAGACTTGTCATTCTTTTCACCGAGGGGTTATATGAGCCGATGAGAGGTTGGGTCAAGGCATTTGATCCTCCCACCCTTCAGGAGGCAATGAGAAAGGCACGTAGTATGGAGCATGCAGCACCTCGCAGTAGGTTCTCTTCGGGTTCCATGCCAAACTCAAGGCCGAATAGATCTTTTGATAGAGATAGACCCTTTGACAGGAAGAGAGACCCACCTGACCCTAAAAGAAGCAATGCACCGCCGTTTGACAAAGAGACATTGAATGATCTACGCAAGAAGAAGTTGTGTTTTTGGTGCAAAGCACCCTATGATGAAAAACATATATGCCCTCTTCATCCTAAAGCCAAAAGTAACCAGATGGAGTGGTTTTATGAGGGTGAAGTGCAATCTGATCTGTCGGACCAACAAGCTGATTTAGAGCATTCAGATGATGAAAAGTCTGAAAATGATAGTGAACATGATGGTGGAAGGAAAGTACAGGAGGCACACTTGACTAGTCTTCAGAGAGATGGCTCCTTTAGGCTACGTGGGCTCCTAGCTGGTCAGAAAGTCATAACATTGCTTGACACAACTTTATAGATGCACGTTTGGTTGAGAAGCGTGGCATACAAACGAAAGAGTTTGAGGGTATTCGGGTTAAGGTAGCTGATAGGTACACCGTCAAATGTGATAGGAAAATAACAGATCTTCCGATGTGGCTAAACAACTATGAGTTCAAGACTGAATTCTACGTTGTTGATATGGGAGACACTGATGTGGTACTTGGGATGGCATGGCTTCACGAATTGGGTGAGTTCACACTCAATCTTCGAGATATGGAAATGAATTTTAAGGTTAATGGGAAGCCACATGTTATCAAAGCTATTAGGGACAGCAACTTGAGAGTTGTTTCTCACAAACGGATGGAGAGGCTTATTTGTCATGATATGGTCGAGTGGGCTGCTGAGTGTATCTTAATGCCCGCACAATAGGAACAACAAAAGAATGAGTACCACCCCAACATTCAGGAGATCAGAATTAAACACTCTAAAGTGTTTAATGATATTCCACCAAGTAGACCTCCAGACAGAGGAACTGAACACATCATAGAGTTGGAGGAGGGCGCAAAGCCCATTATGATCACACCATACCGACATCCGAAACGCCTCAAGGATGAGATTGAGAAAACAATCAGTGAGTTGTTGGCTATGGGGCACATCAGACCCAACAAATCACCTTTTGCTTCATCAGTTGTATTGGTGAAGAAAAAGGATGGATCATTACGGATGTGTATTGATTACCGTCAGCTCAATAAGAGGACTATAAAAAACAGGTATCCTATTCCTCGCATTGATGAGTTGATCGATGAGTTGCATGGTGCTATCTTCTTCATGAAGATTGACTTGAGATTGGAGTACCATCAGATTCGGATGAGGGAGCAGGACATAGAGAAAACCGCGTTCAGGTGCCATTGCGGTCATTTTGAGTTCTTGGTTATGCCTTTTGGTTTAACCAATGCCCCTGCCACTTTTCAAGCTACGATGAACAGGGTTTTCAGTTCTTAGCTACGGATATATGTATTGGTCTTCTTCGATAACATTTTGGTGTACAGTAGGTCATGGGAGGAGCATTTAGCTCACTTGGATACAGTGCTGGGTATTTTGGCAGAGGAGTCCTTGTATGCCAAGGAGTCCAAGTGTGAGCTAGGCATGGCTGAGTTGTTGTATCTTGGGCACATCATCAGTGCCAAGGGAGTTAGTATGGACCCTGAAAAGGTTCGTGCTATAGTTGAGTGGCCAGTTCCAGAGAACCTTACCCAACTTAGAGGATTTATTGGGTTGTGTGCTTTCTACCGACGATTTGTTAGTGGGTTCTCGCGACACGCTGCACCCCTTACTGATTTGACAAAGAAAGGGGTTTTTGCTTGGTCACCACAGGCTCAGGAGTGCTTTGACAGGTTTAAGGTGATTATGACTTCATGTCCAGTGTTAGCACTGCCAGAGTTTACGAAGTCTTTTGACTTATTCTGTGATGCCTCGGGAGAGGGCATTGGTGCCGTGTTGATGCAGGAGAGACACCCGATTGCTTTCGAGAGCGGGAAGCTTAGAGGTCCCAAGAGATTTTATAGCATTTATGATAAGGAAATGTTAGCCATTATGCATGCTTTGGCTAAATTCAGGCAATACCTGGTAGGCAGCACGTTCAGTGTGTGTACAGACCATAATAGCCTGAAACACTTCCTTGGACAGCGAGACCTAAATGAGAGACAACAGAAATGGGTTAGCAAGTTGCAATCGTATGATTTTGATATTACCTTCATTAAGGGAAAACAAAATGTTGTAGCTGACGCATTATCTCGCAGACCTCAGTTGAATGCCATGGCACAGATATCCGAGGATTGGAGGTACAGGATTATTGCTGAGTATGCTAAGAATCCATGGGCTTCTAGCATAGTTGATGGGACAAAACAGGATAGTAGATATACTGTTGTGAATGACTTGATCATTTACAAGGGGCGGATCTTTCTGGTTCTTGATTCAGAGGTGAAGGATACAGTTCTGAAAGCCTTTCATGATCTTCCTATGACGGGCCATCCCGGTTATTTTAAAAAAAAAGCTGGTACGAGAGCGGTTCACTTGGAAAGGCCTAAAGACTGATGTGCTTCAGTATGTACGAGAGTGTTCTGTTTGCCAGCAGAACAAACAGGAACACACATATCCTGCCGGTTTGCTTCAGCCACTTCCGATACCAGACAGGAAGTGGGAATGTTTATCGATGGATTTTATCACGGGCTTGCCGAGGCCCAAGGGAAGGATTGTATTTATGTGGTTGTTGACGACTGACAAAATATGCCCATTTCTTTCCGATCACCACTACATTCACAGCATCGCAGACTACAAAGCTCTTCTTCAGAGAGGTTTTCTGGTTACATGGTTTGCCTCAAACTATAGTCAGCGATAGGGATAGTCGGTTTATGAGCAACTTTTGGCAGGAGTTGTTCAAACTCTGTGGAACTGAACTGACACCTAGTACCAGCTACCATCCACAGACAGATGGGCAGACGGAGATCGTCAATAAGTGGGTGGAGGGATATTTACGGAATTATATAGCTGGACAGCAGAAGGCTTGGGTGAGGTGGATATACCTTGGTGAGTATTGTTATAACTCCACCCATCACATGACTATACAGATGACACCTTTCATGGCATTATAAGGGTATGAGGCGCCCAACCTTTTGGATTTGGTGTTGAGTGATAGCAGAGTGCCCAGCGCAGGGGATACGTTACAGGATCAACAAGATATTTTGAGGTCTCTCAGAGACAATATTTAGCGGGCACAAAATCAGCAGAAACAGTATGCTGATCAAAAAAGGGTTGAGCATTCTTTTGCAGTGGGTGACATGGTGTATCTCATGTTACAGCCATACCGACAGTCCACTCTGCGGAAGAGTGGTGCAGAGAAACTGAAACCTCGTTACTATGGTCCATTTTGAGTCATCAGACGAGTGGGCGAGATTGCATATGAGTTGGACTTACCAGCGGATAGCAGGGTTCACAATGTGTTTCATGTTTCATGCCTGAAGAAGGCATTGGGTCAGCATGTGATACCCTTTCCAGTTCTGCCACCCCTTGATGATGAGGGGAAGTTGATACTAGTACCTGAGGCCATCCTCGAGGTTAGAGAGAGACATCTTTGGAGGTGGGTGATTAGGGAATATCTGATCAAGTGGAGAGATTTGCCAGTTGAGGATGCTACATGGGAGTATGAGGAGATTTTATAGCATCCAGAGCTGAGATTGCTTGAGGACAAGCAATTTCAGGGAGGGCGGACTGTAATGTCCCCTTCCTAGACAGTGCAACTGGTTCAGAAGTTAGCCTATCATTCTGATCCTCGTAGGTTGACAGACATGTATAGAGGATCACTTGAGGCAGTATCCTACGGTTGGGAACCTTACTCCATCGATTGATTTAGGTTTGGGCCTTTGCAAACTCTCACAAAGTGTTTTTTAGATACTTACTATTTTTAGTAAGTCAGGCAGACAGGGGTTACTATTTCTGGCAGGGCACCTTTTTCAATTGGTCAACTCAGTTTCGACCCAGTTGGATGATTTGATGAGCAAACAGTGATTATCGGAGGATTTGATAATTATTTAAAAAGATTATTAATTTGACTTTATATTATAAAGTCACTTTAATGAAATATTAAAATGTTATTAAAGGGCGAATTATAAAGTATTTAATACTTTATAATAAAGGTGAAATGTTATAATTAAATAAGTATTCATTACTTATTTAAGTGGGACGCCTTTTATTAAATAAAATGCCTAAGTCTAAAAGAGGCGAATTTATATCATTTAAATGGATTTTAAATGATTTATGAAAAGGGTCGAACTTTTGAGAAGAGGTATATATTTCCTCAAAGACAAATCGAATTCATTCATGATTATTATTATTTGTCTTATTTTCTCTCTGAGAACATTGGGGTTTGTGAAACAAGGGTTTCTGCAGACATTGATTTTGGAGAACGTTCCCTCTTCAGAATCTGGCATACTGAGGCTGTGAAATACCAATTGAAGCTTGTCTATCAGGGTGACTTTATTCAGAAGTCATATTTGTGCTTATTGGAGAAGAATCATCAAGGGTTTGAAGAGCAGATTTTAATTTGTTGAAATAATCATCATTGCAGAAGAAAAATCAGAATTATTGATCTGCTGCTACAATGACATGAATAGTGTCTGCGCTACAGTGACGTGAATAGTACCCGCGCTACAGTGATTTATATTTGGCATCTTCTTGGCTGAGAAAAGGTTGCATTTCATGTTATACTGATGTTCTTCAGTTGTGCGCATTGCTGCAAATAATAATCAGGCGGCTACAAGTAATAATCAGGTTCTTTAAATAATATCATCTGATTACTTCTATTTGTCTCCGGAATAATATTGTAGTTTGTTCAATAGTGATAATAAAATCATCTGCCATTGCTCTGGAAGTCATTTCATGCTTTACTATTTATTTATGAATTTATTTACATTTATTTCTCAAAATCGCAAATCCCTATTTGCTGCAAAAACCACAAAAAAATATCAAAAAATCAGAAAACAAACAAAAACACAGTAGTTTTCAGTCAGTGATCAGGTTGAGAGACACCTGGTCTCTTACACAATCCTATTCAATCTCCACAACAATGGTTTCCGAAAAATATCAAATAACTAGTATGAATCAAATGAGACCCTTCAACCCATTTTAAAATCTTCTTAGAACTTTTAGAAAATTATAAATTAATCACTTTATAATTAAATAAACCCTTTTTTTGCTCCGGTAAGCTACCTTTTTCATATTTACTATTTCTAGCACTTTAGTCACTTTTACAATCACCTTAAAAATAATTAGTTTAAGTCATCCCTTAATTTATGTTTTTTCAACTTACAATTAATTATTTCTTGCACAACCTGTTGAAAGTATGGAAAATGTTGAAATAGTCCGAAAGTGAAATTTGAAGTTGCCAATATACTCATGAGCTACTGAAGATCTAACTTACTAAAAATAGACACTTTCCAAAAATAGCCTTTTCTTCCAAGATGTTTGGAAAGCACCCTACATGTCGAAACTGCTCATAGAAAGCATCAACAGACTCAACAAAAATCCCATAACTCAACACTAATAACTGAAATCCATTCTGAAAAAGGTTTGCACTCACCGAGAAAGTTGGAGCTCAGTAAGATGCTAGAGTGACCAAAAATGGGGACATTATAGTCAACCTAGGCCATATATTTCAAATATGGCAGTGTTGGAAATATTGCCATTGATGTCAAAGGCGTATGGACAAGATTGTTAGAATTATTATCATTGATGTCAAAGGCGTCTTGGTTGTAAAATTGGCCCTAAATAAAATTAATTTTGATCACCGCCTTTTAAGTGTTGAAGCTAATTAAAACAAATTAAATTAAATGCTCTGTGGGTCTACTTCCCCTAATTGCGGCGCCCATTTCTAGAGGGTTTAAAAATTAAAAATAAATTTATTTTATATTTTTAAAGGTGGCCGACCTACTTTGAAAGGTGAATTTAAATATTTAAAATAAATTTTTATGTCAAATCTTGGTCGCCCTACTTTTGATAAAGTGCATGATTTGGATATAAATACACGTTATTTTGGAGATTAGAATGTAAGTTCTTCAAATGCAAAATCATTCCCTTTTAAGAGCAGAAATTAGAAGAAGGGAAGCAGATTTATAGCAGACCTTCAAGAAGATTTATTGCAGATTTATAGCAGACTTTCAAGGAGATTTATGGCAGATTTATAGCAGATCTTCAAGGAGATTTATAACAAATTTTCAAGGAGATTTATGGCAGACTTGTGGAGGTGATTATAGCAGACTTGGAGCAGACCTAAGAACAAATTTATAGCAGACTTTGAAGGAGATTTATAGCAGACTTTTCGAGGTGATTTATAGCAGACTTGGAGTAAACCTAAGAGCATATTTGCAGCAGACTTAAGATCACATTTTATGAAGTAGACTCTCTTGCTTTAAATAAGCTATATCACGAAGACAAAAACTTTGTTGTAATGTAGGTTGGTGCCTCTCTATAGAAGAGATTGGTGTCTCTTGCCGAGTTGGTGCTTAGTTGTGGGGATTGGTGTCTCCAGTGGGTTGGTGCCTACAAATTCTACAAGAGGGGATTGGTGTCTCCTATAGGTTGGTATCTACAAAGTTTGTGAGAGAATTTTACATAAGCAGTATTTTTCCGTGGTTTTATACTGCAAGGGTTTTTAAATATATCTTGTGTTCTTCTCGTGTTGCATAATTGTTAGATCTTGTGTGATTGCAATTGCTATGGCTGTTAAGTTTTGAAAAAGTAAAAGATTGTCTTATACTGATTCAGCCCCACATCCCCACACCCCTCTCTCAATACAAGTGTGTGTTTCATCAGGCAGATGTAGATCAGCAAATACAAATATAATTTTGCATATCAAAAATTTCCTTATCAATTTCAGAGTTGTCTTTACTACATTCAACTTCCATGCTCTATCCAATTCTTCATGGTATGACAATATTTTATATCTCTACTATTTGAGGTTATATTTCTTTGATGCAGTTGTTGGTTTGTTCAAATTAATCATTTTCAAACTTATTGCTACTGGTCTAAGTAACCTGTTCGGGTTCGAGGGTTCAATTCGTGTGTTCTATCAAAAAAAAAATTGGAGTTGGGTTCGTTAGTACAAAAACATATAAAATATATATTTATAGATGCAATGTACATATTTTTAATGTACAATATTATGATATTATATTATAACATTATACATTATTGTAAATGTAAACAAATCTTATATCAAATTGAGATCCTAAGGGTTCTAGAGAAATTCTAAGTGTAAGAATTCTACTCAAAATTCTAAGTCAGGTTTCTATTTCCAGATTTTACTTATACTCGAATGTGCTGATTGCAGAACATTTATTGATTTCTATATCTGCATATCAATTAAAGAGTCGCCATAAACATGATTGGAGACCTGCCTCCAAGGGATGCGTCTCATGAGAGGACGTGTCTCCGCTCATGGGACGTGTCCCTTAGAGCGTGCGGGTTCTTGATGAAACCGATTAGCATTTGGTTAATGTCTAACACACAAACCTTTACACTATGGTGGATAAAAGAATTTCGATTATATTAAATGCAAATTTCAATATCTTTTATTATTACGAATTTATATATATATGCTCATAAATTCGATTTCCAGTAATATGTATATTAAGGATAATCTTTGATCACATTTAAATAAGGAAGATGCTTTCAGCATTCGTTATTTATATCTGACCAAAGCTATCATCCATTAACACTCCCTCTAAGCTAGGGAAGATATTTCAAATCAAATAAGTGGAGATATCACCTTCACACGTGATATCAAAGATATGATATGTTTTCTCAATGTTGTCAAGTCACATGACATTCTTCATAACACATCTTCATTATGGTATGTGCACTGACATCAAGTCACATGATGTCTACCATAATTCATGGCATATCCACGGATATAAATATCCACCAGGATTATCTCTTAAGGATCACAATGATCTTCAGATGATATCAAGTCCCATGATATCCAT
>CM021110.1:126035867-126092574 GCA_007115665.2 Sequoiadendron giganteum | reverse complement strand
AAGGTCATGGAGCCACACACATGACAAAAAGAGTTTACACATTAAACATCTTTGTATATTAGTACAATTTATAAACAATTTGTATTTCAAACATAAATAACAAATTACATTTCACCCATACCAAGTTTCTTCTTGAAGTGCTCTACCTTGATTCGGGAGAGAGGCTTGGTGAGAATGTCTGTAGTTTGATCATTTGTACTAATATACTCCAACTAAATCACTTTCCTTTCCACCATATCTCTTACATAATGATAGGGGATTTCAATGTGCTTAGATCTATCATGAAAGACAGGATTTACAGAGAGTTTGATGCAACTCTGATTATCACAATGAATAATTGTAGGATTCAAGGGCTCACCAAAGAGTCCCACAAGCAATTTACGAAGCCAAACTGCTTCTCTTGCTCCCATTGAGGCTGCAATGTATTCAGCTTCCGTTGAGCTCTGTGCTACTGAAGATTGTTTTCTGCAAATCCAGGAGATCATCGCCGATCCTAAACTGAAGCAACATCCTGATGTGCTTTTCCGATCGGTTACACTTCCAACCCAATCTGAATCAGAGTACCCATGTAGATCTAGTTGATCATTCTTGTAAAGAAGACTATATCCAATAGTGCCTTGAAGATATCTCAAAATATGTTTCACAGCCATTAAGTGAATTTCCTTTGGTTCACACATGAACTGGCTGAGAACATTCACTGCATAGCAAGTATCAGGTCTGGTGTTAACCAGATACATCAAGGATCCAATCATCTGTTTGTAAAGGGTTGGATCTGCACACTTGGATTCTGCTGCTGCTTCTTTCAATTTGTGAAGGTTGGTTTCCATAGGTGTAGACATCGGTCTATAGTCCAACATTCCAAATCTCTTCAGAATATCAATAGTGTACTTCCCTTGGTTTAGTATAATGCCCTCTGATTTCTGCCATACTTCTAAACCTAGGAAGTAGTGTAGAATGCCCAAGTCTTTCATGTCAAATTCAGAAATTAGATCCTGCTTCCCTTGAGCAATGAGGTGATCTTCTCCCGTTATCAGCAGGTCATCAACATATAAAATAATTATTAGCATATCACCTTTGATTACCTTGAAGTAGAGATTGGAGTCAGCATCATTCTTGGAAAATCCTTATCCCAAGAGATAGCTGTCAATTCTTTCATACCAGACCTTGGGAGCCTGTTTAAGTCCATAGAGGGCTTTCTTCAGTTTGCATACATGTGAGTCAGGTTTATGTATCACAAAACCTTCAGGGTATTCCAAATAGACTTCCTCTTCAATGGTTCCATTCAGGAAGACAGTTTTCACATCCATTTGATGGATCTTCTAGCCTTTAGCTGCTGCAATGGCTAACACTGCTCTCACTGATGTGTAATGGGCAACAGGTGCAAATGTTTCTTCGTAATCAATGCCTTCCTTTTGAGAAAAACCTCTTGCCACAAAATGTGCTTTATGTTTTTCTATACTGCCATCAGCAGCATGCTTGATTTTGAAGAGCCATTTGGAAGAGACAACAAATTTCTCTTTTGGTCTAGGCACTATATCCCATACATCATTCTTTAGAATAGACTAATATTCCTTTGTCATTGCATCCTTCCATGCTTGATGTCGGAAAGCTTCTGTAACACTGACAAGTTCTGAGTTTATGATGTTGTTCATTAGAGCAACATAGCTAGAGAAACGTTTGGTTCTTTAACTCTCCCTGAACGTTCCTTTGGGTGCTGCATGATCCTCGGCTTCTTTGATCATTTTCCTGGCCCAAAGTGGTCTCTTTCTGCCGTTGTCATTTGTATTCTCATTTGAGGTAGAAGGAAGTTCATGTGGCATTTCCTCAGGGTGCTCCCTCTGAATCTCAGGAGCAGGTTCCATTTCAGGTACTCTAGGGGAATAGGTTTCTGTCTCACTAGAACTTCTTGCCCTCTTGAGTGCAATGTCTTCTTCAAAGATGACATCTCTGCTCAATTCAATTTGTTTCTGCCCGAGTATGAATATCCTGTAGGCTTTGGAGGTTTCACTATAACCCACAAATACTCCCTTCTTTCCAGAAGGTTCTAGTTTGAATCTCTTCTCTTTGGGCACATGAATATAGACAGGACAGCCAAAAATCCTAAAATGACTAATGTCAGGTTTTATGCCAGTAAAGGCTTCTTCAGGAGTTTTGTTATCAAGATGAGAATGAGGACATCTATTCTGAATATAGACAACAATCCTAGAGGCTTTTGCCCAAAAAGAAGTTTCAATGTTTTGGTCCAGCAACATTGCCTTAGTAGCTTCTACAATGGTTCTATTTTTCCTTTCAACAACCCCATTCTATTGAGGGTTGTAGGCAACTGTGAACTCCCTCTTAATTCCAACACTCATGCAAAATTCTTCAAAAATCTCAAAGGTGTATTCTTGCCCATTGTCTGTCCTTAAGGTTTTTATTTTCTTTCCGGAGAAGTTTTCAGTGAGGGCTTTAAACTCTTTGAACCTTTTGAGAATTTCTATTGACTCTTTACATTTAAGGAAATCAATCCAAGTTTTCCTAGAGAAGTCATCTACAAATATGACATAGTATAGAAATCCTGCTTTAGAGGGTACAGACATGGGTCCACATAAGTCTGAGTGAACCAGTTCTAACACATTTAGGGTTTTGCTCAAACTATTGGGAAAGGACCCCTTTGTATTCTTTCCTAAGGCACAACCTTTGCAAGTTCCTTCATGAGATGGTTTTAACTTAGGTAAGCCTGTTACAAGTTTTTCTATAGGAGGTAGGGCACGGAAATGAAGATGTCCTAATCTTCTATGCCAAATCTCATTTGAATCAAAGGTGTCAACGATAAGGGCTTGTTTAACTTTAGTGCATAGTTTGTAGAGGTACCCTTGTCTTACACCTATGGTTTGGGCTTTCTTGATTGTTGAGTTCTTAGGCCATGCTAAAACTTTCCCATCCATAAAGGTAACTCTATATCCATTGTCTTCAAGGGGAGAGATGGATATTAGATTCCTCTTAATTCCAGGTACAAATAAGACTCCAGTAAGTTAAAGAGAGAGACCAGATTTTAGTTTGATGGAGCAAGTTCCAACCCCTTTTACAGGGTGTGCAGAATCATCCCCAATGGTTACTACTTCATCAGACCTTTCAGTCATAGTGTCCAAGTGTTCTCTGAATCCTGTGATGTGTCTAGAAGAACCACTATCAATTACCCAGTTGTGGGTATTTAGATGTTTGGCTAGATAAGGCTGTATAGAACACAAAGTTCTTAGATTCATGATCTGAATTTGTCTTTCCTACTTTGGCAAAAGATGCTTGTTGCTTTGATCTATCAGGGCACTTCATTGCATAGTGACCATATTGATCACATCTAAAGCATTGCACTTGAGAGATGTCTTTCTTCTTAGAAGATCCCTTTCCATTGGGATTTCTCTTTCTTTTAAAAGATCCTCTCTTGTAGGAGTTTTTCTTGTTCCTTTTATTAGACGTTGTGCTGAGTACATGAATGTCTTCATCCATGTTCTTCTGTTTATTTTCCTTAGTGGAGAGTCTTGTTTCCTCTTGAAGGCAGTCAGTTCTTAGCCTATCAAACTTGGGGAGTTTAGATCTCGCACTTATTCCTTGAACAAATGACTCCCATGATTTGGGTAGGCCTCCTAGTGCAATTAGGGTTAACTATTTGCTATCAATCTGATATCCAATTGTGGATAATTGATCCCTTAGTTCAGTGATCCTCATGAAGTATGCATTAATTGACTCTCCTTTGTTTATTTGAGCATTCTTGATTTGCCTCTTTAATGCAAGAGTCCTACTGGTGTTGTTGATCTCATAGGTACTCTCAAGAGATTTGAACATATGATATGCAGTTTCATGTTTTGCTAAGATAGGCACTATATGATCCCTGATTGCATCTACAAGGATTTTCATGGCTCTTTCATTGTTTACAATCCATTGAGTTTTCTCAGGTTCAGCCTCTGGTTCCCTTTTATTTTCTCTCACAAGTGAGTCTAGTTTATTCTCTTTAAGGATCATCATGATTCTAAATTTCCATGATGTAAAGTTGTCTGCTCCTGCAAGACGATCTTCAAATCTGATCACACTTGACATTATGAAGAATGTGATGTGAATTCGATTTTAGAAAATACGAATTTTCTAGAGCAATCTGATATTAAGATTTGATTTGGATTCACACAACTTGGCTCTGATACCATGTAAATGTAAACAAATCTTATATCAAATTGAGATCCTAAGGGTTCTAGAGAAATTCTAAGTGTAAGAATTCTACTCAAAATTCTAAGTCAGGTTTCTATTTCCAGATTTTACTTATACTCGAATGTGCTGATTGCAGAACATTTATTGATTTCTATATCTGCATATCAATTAAAGAGTCGCCATAAATATGATTGGAGACCCGCCTCCAAGGGATGTGTCTCATGAGAGGACGTGTCTCCATAAGTGGAGACACGTCCACTCATGGGACGTGTCCCTTAGAGCGTGCGGGTTCTTGATGAAACCGATTAGCATTCGGTTAATGTCTAACACACATAAACCTTTACACTATGGCGGATAAAAGAATTTCGATTATATTAAATGCGAATTTCAATATCTTTTATTATTACGAATATATATATATGCTCATAAATTCGATTTCCAGTAATATGTATATTAAGGATAATCTTTGATCACATATAAATAACGAAGATGCTTTCAGCATTCGTTATTTATATCTGACCGAAGCTATCATCCATTAACAATTATTAATATTATATTATATCTAAACTTTATTAATTATTGTTTATGAGTATTAACTTTCTTTTATAATTTATTTATTATATTATAATTAATAGTATTATATATTATTAATATTGTTACTTGTATAATGTTTATATATTACTAAATATATAAATGTTATAAAATACTAATAATATGTTATTAAATATATAAACATTATATAATATAATAAATTAATAATATATCCTTCAAAATACCATAATCCTCACTAAGAGCAACCAAATTCTCACCATATGCCATTTCACAATGCACAATAATTAATTTAATTGGCAAGATCATGAAAATATTTTGCCCATGCATTAAGTTAATCATGCCGTGCCAAAAGAAACTCGCAAGATAAATAATCTACAAGTCATGAGCATTCATTGGAAATAATGCAAGGATACAGAGAATGAAGGAGTGTGGGGTTGTGGATTGAATTTCTTGCGACAAGTGAAGGTTTGCATATAGTCTCGTTCCGCAATGATGGTAATTTTGTATACATTGAAGACTTATAACTATCCAAAATCCATATTAAAATATGATGAAGTGAATTGCTTGCTGGGTTGCACAAAGGTAATTGGCAAATTCTAATGATCTATTTTGCAACAGATTCGACCCAGATGGGTAGAAAAAAACAGCTGGTTACAGAGTTTTTTGTCCGGATTTGAGCCACAGAAAAAATACTGGACCCAGGCCGAATCGGACCCGGACCTCAAACTGGAGCCGAATTGGACCAGGATCGAGGGGTTTTCAAAGGACAACTGATATTTAAGCTATTGGTTACAATTATGATATTGTATGAAAATCTCAATTCTAATCTTTTCCAATATTGCAATAACTAGACAGTTTACTGCTAGTATTTGAATTTTGAAGATCTTGGACAATTCACCTCTAAATCCTCCAAGAATCTTGGAATCCCTTGAAACATCTCTGAATATCATACAAGACTTTGGAAATAGGCTAACGGTCATTGAAAAGCTTAGGGGTAAAAAAGGGACATTACAATATATCTTTATTCAGACATGGACTTATTACAAAAGTTGACTTGAGATAGTGGGCCAAGGCTCAATCTTGATCATACCCTCTTCCTTGACAATACAAAGTCTATTTAAAGAACTTGACGATTGCCAAGAAGAACACAACTGCTGACCAACTGTAATGACCCCATTTTTATGCTATAGTGTTTCATGAGCGTTGACCAGTTTCAAGGGTTTTTCGTATGTCTCCAGGTGAGTTGGGAGAACTCCAATGTTCTTGGAGAGATCGATTTTGAAGTTTCTTGGCAATCAATGATATTTTGTTGTTCAGATGGTATTCAGGATTATGGTGATGCTCTTTGTAACAATTAGCACCTCTAGAGTGCAAGTTGGTACAGACAGCTATGCACAGTGCATAATGACTGCTCTTCAAATTAGGAGGGGAAGCTCCCTCTTTTGCTGATATGCGTAAAAGTAAAGTATTCTAAAATCCTATCTTTTTGACTCAGCTGGAAGAGGCACAAGGTTAAGGAAACCAAGAACGTTGCAGCTAAGGGTTTTCTCTAGTTTTGTAGATCTTAACTACAACTAACTAAATGCTTTAATCTATCCTATTCCCTCAAGAAAAACAAAGCATGAGGAATTAGGAGCAAGAATGTGATATACAATAAACTTTACATCAGGATTTCCAAGGAGGAGGAACCTCTATCCGAGGCGTAGATATGCAACAAGCTTATTGGCAACAACACTGAAACAATAATTCTTCTTTCCAAATTTCCAAGGAGGAGGACCCCCTATCCGAAGCGTAGATATGAAAGAACAACTATTAATCACAACATAAGATAGCAAACTAGGACAACAAATTGCATTGGCGAGACACGCATACAATAAACGATCAAACTAGCACCTATATTTAACTAAGATGAACAAGTATCATGATAATAACATTCAGGCAAGGTGGCGTAGCTATTTATTATCACAGTAAAAGCTCATGAACAGATACAGAACAACAATATTTCAAGCTAGGTGGCACAACATATATTACTATTGCGTGCAAAAATTAATTACAAATGAGCAAGGCTGCTCTTATTTATAGAACTCCAAGGTGTAAGAAACCCTAAAATCACCTTGAGTTTACAATCAGTCTTGCAAGCATGCACAAATTTATTCTCTAAGTCTAAATAAATGAAACTATACAGTTAACAAGAAAGCTACCATCAGTTAACTAAAACAAAACTAGACTAAATGGACATATGCAACATGCACATCCTTATTGAAATGAAAGCTAACTGATAACTAACATCAGTCAATTGATCCTAACTGGAAGTCCATCTTTCTGTGAAGATATCTCCAAGAATGAGATAGGCGTGCATGAGATCAGCAATGAGAACTCAAGAAATGACGTTGAGTTAACTGCTGCTTCTGACTTTATCTTTGAAAATAACTGCAGGTTCTAACTGGTTGTCTTCTATGTTGGTTGAAAATTTTGTATACTTGGGAAAGTGTACAAAATTGTGGTTTCAGCCACAGTACGTGAGATAAAACTCTCCTAATTAAGGGAAGGCTCCCCCTTTGCTTTCTATTTTAACTATTCAAAAATTAATTCTAACTATAAATCTATTCTAAATCTGGGTGAAACTCTTGTCTTGTTCTCTTTTTTCAAAAAAAGACACTTCTCCTTTTCTTTTATTCCAGAAAAGAATCACACCTGAAAGCATATATGATTGATGAAGTAAATAAAGAAGCAAAGTTTCCATAAAGGCACAAAGTCCTTCTTTCCTCCTCCGGGATGGGAAAACAATCTCCAAGCACAAAGTCTTGAGAATTTAGAAATCCTATCTACCCTTTTAGAATGATATTATGATGCAACACATAACAGTACAAAGTCTGTAAATATAATGCACCTGCAAGTCACAACTCCTAACCGTAAATCAATCTAATTCAATCCTTCAAACTTGTAGCATAAAGACTGCAAGAAATCAGACCAAAGTCTTTTCACAATAGCTCCACAACTTCACAAGAAGAACTCAGAAAAATGCACTACTATGACTTAAGAACGCAGTAATAACATGCAACAAGACTCAACACAAAGTCTGAAATCTTTTATGCCTTCCTTATATCACTTGGAAATCAAGTTTACACACACAAAGCACAAAGTCTCTTTGCTATAAATTTCTGCAGAGTTTTCTCTATTGCCAAAAAGATAAGATATTACAATAGACCCCCTCAAGTATTTATAGGGGAGAAGCCTTGAGAAAAAGGTGGGAGGATCCCAACTAACTTGAAAAATTCTCTCAACCACCAACTAACTGCAAATGACTTATTCAACATTACAAGCCAAATTGTGATTTGTCTTGCAAAGTTTTATATGTAATTATATTTTTCAAAAACGCAAGAGAAAGGAACACTTGCAATTGCAAAACTTGTTTTTACATATAATTTGTTGAAAGAAAAATTCATAAAATAACACAAACACTTTTCACTCCATCTCATTCCTAGCCTTGAAAGATTAAAATTTGCTGATAATTCCCTGCAACTCATCAGGATTGGGGCCTAGCATGTTCTTGGCAACGGCAACAGTCTTTAGGATCACATCATAATATCTCACTGTTGCTTCTCTATGTTCTTCAAGAACAATTTGCATTTTATCAAGGATCATTTGGTGATTAACAAATTTATGGATTGAACCCATAGTGAACTAATATGAATTTAGCTCTTGACGAAGATTTGTGGTTATCTCAGAAACAACATCACTAGCTGCAAGCAACTCTCCTTCATGATTTAGAATTTTACAAGGCATTTTCTCAAAGTTAGAAAGCATGTCCTGCTCAACTTCAACACTCACTTCAAGCGTAGCTTGAACATCTTTGATGAGATCTTCCACAACTAATGACTTGTTTGTCATAAGTTCTCCAAACTCTATATATTTTTCTCTGTTTAAAATTATTGAATTGTTGCTTAAAATTTCCAGCTTAACTTGATCCATCTCATGCCAAATTTTCAAATCTTTTTCAAGGGAATTCAGTCTTTGCTTAAAAACTTCCAAAGTCTGATTCATCTTAAATCTTGCTGCCCTAACAGTACTCAAAATATGTAATGTCTTTTCAATCACTGGTGTACCTTGATCAATTAGTTGAACTGCCCAAGAATCAATTGCTTTAGCCTTTTGTGCAATCCTTTCTAATTGCCTGACTGATTCTTCAGGGGTAGAGGAAGATAGTGAATCAACTATTTCTGAAGATTTGGTGATCTTTTGAATAACTAAAACCAGTTGCGCATTCTCCTCTTTTAGCTTTTCTTTTTTGGCCAAAAGTTCATTATAGCTCTGTGCTAACACTGTCACAGAACTTTGAGCATCTTGCATCATATTGGCATGCGTCTGCTTTCCTAACTCCACTCTGGTGAATTTGTAATTAGACACATGCATCTCTTCATGTGGCTTATTTATGAGAGGTTCTGCTAATTCAGCATATTTCATTTTGTTGCTGTCAATAAACACCTGCAAGACTGTCTTAGCCTTCTTTGCAACCCTTGGCTTAGATTTCTTCAATTGCTAGAAATCAAACACATCAGGAGAAATTGCCTGTTTCTTCTTCTTCGGAGCAATTGAATTCAACCACGGAGGAAGATCCAATGTTCTCACATCTGAAACAACAACTGTAGTCTGCGGAGAAATGGATTCACTCTGTGACACAACTGTTATTCTAGGAGATGCCTCAGTTTGGATAGCAACAAGAGTCTGCTCAGATGGTAAATTACGACCAAGATCAGCCATAAAACAATCAAAACTTGTTGCTGATGTATCTATCTCTAGAAGCGTTATTTTTGATACTACAGGATAGATTGGATTTGTGTCAAATACATTCTCCAAATTGTCATGCAAGTTTCCCATAGGCGTATTCATTACTGATGTAGCTGAGGTATGATGAATAGCTTCTGTAGGTGCGATGGAAGAAACAAACACTGTAGAGAAAGAATCAACATCAGTATCAATTGGAGACATAGGAGATATCACAGAAACAGGTATTGGAGCTTCAATGTGAGGAGACCTTTCGCTTAGAATAGTGGAAGATTCAAGAACATCTTCTTCTTGTTGATCCAAAACTTGAATCTGCGTCTCCTTAACCTCCTTTCCTTTTAGTGTTATTTTCTCCAAAGGCTTTTCAACAGCTCGACTAACCTTTAACTTAATCCTGGTTCCTGAAGTAGAAGCTCCTTCTTTAAACTTGTCTCTAACCTCTGATTTCAATCCTATAGGCCCATGTAACAACCCCCATATTGGGTAATTAAAATTTTTCTACTTTCACAAATAATATACAAGGAAAAACATACATGATGATAAAGTAAATAAACTTTTATTTTCTTTTCATTGCAACATTTCATATTAAAGAAACAATTGACACAATACATCATTACTTTCCTTTCCAAATAAATAACAAAGTAAGAATACATACAAGTATAAAACAGCTCGGAAGCTTTTGAGCAAATAGGAATAAGACGGTTCAGGTTCTAATGCAGTCCCCCGCACGTTTACTGTTAAGTAGACGACCCTCCCTTCTACGAAGAGATTGGTTGGGTAACCGATTTTGTTTTAACCAACTGAGCATAGGGTTGTGTCCTACATAACTAAATTCTTGTAATCCCACAATCTCAATCTAGTATGCAATTTGGACAATGGTGAACTGACAGTGTAATCATCTCATAGTCTAAGTGGACGTAGGTGTACTACACTACTTTGGCCAAAGTGTTTCGGCAGTATTAAACTGACAGTCATCTATCACATGCACTAAGTCAGGTTCAGTTTGACTTGAGGCTATCTTATCCTACGCGTAGGCTAAGTCCTTACCATGGGTAGTCAATCACCCCAGACCCCCTACAACAATCTACCTAATTAGGAAATGAAATGCAATCAACAAGTGTCCCTCAGGTAACTCCTATTTCGGAAATCTTTATCCACGGAGTACATAGTTTTTCCCAGTTAACCTACTAACTTTAAGCTTTAGACTAACCTTGGTACTGGTTTCATCCTGGTCCTAGTAATAAATAGCTAGTTTCCTCATTTCCTTTATATAAGGAGATCAAGCAGTATACACACAAATGCAATCCATCCAAACAAATTCCTTTTCCCAAAATGAAGTGGAATAGCAGTTTCCCCTTTTTCCCTTATATTTAAATTGCACACAAGACATTCCTTTATAATGCAGACAAACCATTCCTTTATAATGCAGACAAACCATTCCCTTTAGTCTATGCAGTTATAAGACATGAAACAGATTTTCTCTTTTACTTGACTGGTCTACTTATGCTATAATACAATTTAATGCATATCATAAACATATAGTTTCTTCTATTTATAAACTAAAACAGAGATATTAAGAATGTGACACTCATGCCTGTTTCCTTAAGCTGGCCTCCTTGCTGCTTGTGAATGCTTCTGATTCAGTTAGTAGCAGCTCCTTTGTTCCTTTCTTTACTTAATCTCTCTCTCTTACTGTTCTTTCCAGACTCTAAACCTTTAGCTGAAGTTCAAAATGACCAGAGTATAATTTCTGGTAATGCTGGTTGTTACTTATCTCAAAATTGATTCCTACAGTAGGTGCGTACATGTATATATGCAGCAAATGAAATTCTCAAAGCTTGAACAAAATGACAATGGGGAATTGTGGCTCTCAAAGGCAAATTCGGAATTCTAAAAAGGCAAGTTGTGAATTGGTAAAAATGATAAGAAAATGAGCTCAATTTATAGAGTTCGGATTCTCATGCCAAGCTACAGTTTTGGCATGAGAATCGACACCTCTGCTTATTAGAAAATGTCAAACTTATGGTGGTAGCATTCCAAAAGCTTATTCAGCTAATTGAAGGTGAGTTGACCTCCTTTAGTGAAGAATGATTCAAACATCACATGGTAAAAAACGGCAGAGTGACACCTACAGGCGTCCTCTGAAATGGTGTCCAAAACTGGCGGATTTGAATTCATTGTAGGAAAATGTCTTAGCACAATGCATCCCACCTGGCCTTAGTTTCAGGCTTCCTCCCGCATTAACAGAATCACGTTTCACAATCTCGCGACTTGGTCTTTCCCGTGAGCGCATTTGCAGCAGTGCCCAAATATTTTCTTTCAAAAGTTTCGACCTTTGTCTATGAAATATTTGAACTTTGGCGTATTTCTCCCAACTAAATTACGGTGAAAAGAATTCCATATATTTCAACGCAAAACATAGCTTTATTTCCCATGGTAAAATTATTCGATTTTCACCAAATGACTTAAAATGCTAAGTCTTTTATTTCCCAAAGATTTTATTTAATAAAATATATATATAATGTATCATATTTTATATAGTCTATTATAGTTTTATTTCTCAAAATAAATATATATATAAATTTAAATGTTTAATATTTAAATATACTTATATATATCTATATATTTATTTTGGTAAGATTATAATAACTTATATATTTATATAATATTAAATATATATATGTATATATTTATCTATTTATGTTTACACTTAAATATACATATACACATTTGCATAAAATCATTCAAATACGTGTATTGCGAGTCAGTCAGCATACTTTGAATATACCTATTTGTGCAAATATGTGTATATATGTTTAACTGTAAATTCAAGGCAATATAATAATGTTATAATAAAACATCATAGATAGTGTGTATATGTTTATAGGTGTGTATAATCCATTTATACTGTCATATGTATGTATGTGTATGTATGCCATGTCGACACAGGCGTATGGCATAATAATTTGCCCAACATACGTTTGTATCGCGATGTCATACATATTGATACATACATATGAGAGATACATGTATACACATATACATCCTGCCTATGTACATATATCAATTCACGTTCCACATTCAAGGTCTCAGAACAGTAAGTCAGGTTAACAAGTAACACCACTCACAAAGCACAAAGAAGTAATCCAAAACTCCTAAGCCTAAGGATGACTTATCAAGATAAACCTATTTGACTCAGTTCCTCTAAACCCTTTAGTGAAGTGTGTATATGCTCAATTGATTTACTTTACCGGTTATCCGACCAAGCCCCTCTCCCGAGTGATGTCTCCCCTCCACCTGGAGGAATGGTTCCTGTTCCTGCATCCATTGGCACAAAACCACGGTAGTTACTTGCTCATAACATTTTACAGTAAATAAATCAATATTTCAAAAAGCAAGATTAATTATCCTCTTTCATGCATTGTTTTACCCAAGAATAACATCAATCAAGAACATAGAATGAGTCAACCAAAGAATGTCAGGAAATCTTCTTTGGATTTCCGCATAGTCCTCCCAAGTTGCTGAGTCCTTCGCATACTGGTCCCACTGAACTTTGCATTGCGAGATTTCTCAGTTACGTAAGTGTAGCTTACATATTTCTAACACCTTGACGGGATTGAGAGTTACTGCTCCGGGGTCCCTTACCTGTAAGGCAGTCCAATCAATAACATGATTATCTCCAGGTATATACTTTTTAAGGTAAGACACATGGAAGAAATTATGCATTCTGGCAAGAGCGGGTGGCAAAGCAATTTGGTATGCTACATGGTTCACTTCTTCTAAAACTTCAACGGGTCCAACATAACGTGGGGCCAATTTAGAATTCTTTCCAAAGTTAATAGAACTTTTGTGAGGTTTCACTCTCATAAGTACCTTGTCACCAATGACAAAACTTCGAGGAACTCTCTTAGCATCTGCATAACTTTTCTGTCGACTGTTAGCCTCTGCTAACCTTTGCCTAATAACCTTAACTTGTTCTTCCATCTCTGCTAACATTTCAGGCCCAAGACTTACTCGATCCTCAAGTTTATCCCAACTTATAGGAGTCCGACACTTCCGACCGTACAAGGCTTCAAAAGGAGCCATCTTAATTGCAGAATGATACGAGTTGTTATATGCAAATTCGACCAAGGATAGATAGTCCTCCCACTTATATTGCTGATCCATGCAATATACCCTAAGTAGGTCTTCCATAACTTGATTTACCCTCTTAGTTTGCCCATCCGTTTCCTGATTATATGCCGAGCTAATGTTTAATTGCGTTCCCAATGCAGAAAACAAGGTTTGCCAAAACCTAGAAGTGATGCGTGCATCCCTATCAGATATAATCTTTTCAGGGATACCATGCAGTCTAAATACTTCCTGTACAAACTTTCTTGCTATGACCGGTGCTCCATCAGTTAGGTTCCCTGGTATAAAATGTGCCACTTTCGTTAGCCTGTCCACTACTACCAGAATGGCGTTATGCTTGTTCCTAGACATTGGCAATCCTTGCACAAAGTCCATACTAATAACTTGCCATTTTCTTTCAAGAATGTCATGTGGATACAACAATCCTGCTGGGTGCTGATGTTCCGCCTTTACCCTTTGACACTCAAGGCACTAAGCTACAAAATTTGCAGCATCACCTTTCATTTCTTTCCATACAAGATTCTTCAGTTCCTTGACATCTGGTACATACATCCTATCTTTGTACCTTAGTATCCCACTTGACTCAAATTGATATCCTTCATACCTAGAGTCTTGAGGATTCTCAATAAGTGTTTGCTTAACTTGCAAGTAAAATTCATCCTCTTTGCATTTCAGAAGCACTTGTTCTTTGAAGTCACTTTGAATTGTTACTATCGATGCAACATGGCATCTTCTACTTAAAGCATCAACAACTCTATTCTCTTTTCCCTTAATATAGTTGATATTAAAGTCATAGTCTGCTATTAATTCCAACCACCTCCTTTGTCTAGCATTTAGATTAGGTTGAGTAAAGAGATATCTTAAACCATTGTGATCTGTTTTTAACTCAAATGGTTTTCCAAGCAAGTAGTGTCTCCACATCTGTAAAGCATGAACTACTGCTGCCAACTCTAAATCATGTGTAATGTTCCTTACCTGTCCTGTCCTAATATTCACTCATTGATTAGGTTTAGGGTTTCTTCCTTCCAAAAGTATGTTCTCCTAGATTCAATAATCTTGAATTTGAGTCCTGTATTTAACATATCAACAACACGTTTGTTAGCATTAATATCTAGTAACCTAGATAAGACATAATCACCAAGGCAGATTGCAAAACATAAGAGAAGTCACTCAACCCATTAGGAGAGGAGAATCCTTAAGGACCTGCGGTCTACCACCTTCCAATGCCCAACCCGTATCTTGGGCTTGTGGGGCAGAATGCCAAGGTGGGACCCTCACCCCTCAATGACCCAACCCTTGCAATGGGCCTGTGGGGTAGACTGCCCAACCCTTGTCATGGGCCTGTGGGGCAGAACTGCCCAACCCATGGGGCCTGTGGGGCAGACTGCCCAACCCTTGCTTTGGGCCTGTGGGGCGAAACTTGGGTGAGGTTTTTAGACGAACCACATTAAGTTATGATTTAGCGCTCCTGGCGGGATTACAAACACAATTCAGACAATCGATATGCAGTCATTAGTACTTCATTTGTATTTATACATTTTATTTAATATGATCAAACAATTCTTGGAGTTCCAATATGAAGGTATATCAGAATACAAAACTAAATTGGGAAATATTCCTATCTATAAATTCATTATGTCCTTCTGCAATTTAATACATCCTGCAAGTCCAATATTAGCAAAAATCAAATATAAATGCAGATTAATCATCATTAAAGCCATATCTAGAGAAGATAAACCCTTTGGCCTCCTAATCAAGCAGGGACTACACAGTCCGCCTAAGTTCAACACCAATTCGCAGTATAATGAATCTATTTCCAGATTTGATAAAGAGGGAATGGTTCCAACACATCAGAGGGGACTGTGTGCATTCTAAAATAATACATAGATCGGTTGGGCATACAAGGTTCATGCAACATTGTTATGTCAGATTGAGGACAACTAAATATTAACGCTAAGTGAGTAATCTCACCTGTGCTGTGATCCTATCAACCTTCACATGTCCTTCCTGATTTATCTTTAGATCATATATTAGAGGTATAAGCAAGACTGGAGACAATGAGCTCAACCGCTAAATTTTTAGTCTGATCTAAGATGGATTTGTTAACTTTATTATCTGTTCTATATATATTTGGGTAAAGTCTGATGAATATGCTAATAGGTATAAGAGATCCCCTAGTATAGGCTCTGTTGTGTATATTATCTAAAGATCAGTGATTGATTGTTTGGATCTCCTTGGCACGCCTAATTTATGCAATGGTCCACTCCTTCCCACTGTTCCTAATTCCTATTATCTCTATATACCTTTATGTCCGGAGCGGTTGTGACTCTTTGGATAGTGATCTCTTTATCACCACTTTTGGTCGATGCTTTTGCTAACTGATTCTAATCCATACTTTTAAGTTAAGAATTTAATCACGATCTTCTATCTGTTTAGTTTTAATGACAATAGATTTTCCCTCGATGGTTCTATCACTGCTATGGGCTTGTTCATATGCGTTGGAAATGATGGATGATGGATATTACGATTCTCAGGAGAAGACAAAGAGGGCGGTGGCTACTTATATTTCTAGGAATCCTCGATGCTTGATATTGAGTAGAGGTGTTTGGCGTCGGTGGTGATCTTCTGATAAACCTCAGAATATTTATCTCGAACTATTGATGTCCCACAGAATGGTGGCGGCACTACCCACGGACGATATTGACCTTGATACTCTTGATCATCGAATACTTGGAGTGCTTTCCATTTCTCTTTGATATAGCCCGATATTGGTCTCCATAGGTGCGTCTTAAGGAGTAATCCTAGCAAGCAAGCAGGTCCCGCAAATAGAAAAACGATGGGTATTATTCCCATCTTCAGGATTCTAAATATATGTAATTGAAGGCCTTATATTCTCTTCGACATAGAGGACGTTTGGAACGCGAGCTCATTAGAAGCCGTGTGATTTCAGATTTCCTCCCAAGCTTCATATTCCCCATTTGCTAAGTACCCGAAAGAATGCAGAGGTAATCGGAGGTCTGTGATGGTGAGATGATGGGAACTTTGAGAGCAGGTCCGTAAGCCAACAAGAAATCACAATAAGCCAATACGGGGACAAATATCTTTTGCAAGGTCGCTGTATAAACCCCCGATGGTCTCAATAACTCGTCATTTGGTGATGTGATTATTATTCGATGTTCCTGGTTAACTATATTCCTATTAACTATATTCTTATTTTTATATGGGCCCTTTAATATTTTTATTATCACAATATTAGTTGTTCTATATATGCATAACCATAATTTGATATGATAATATAATGGACGTTGCTTTATATTTGAATTTTCAATATTATAATTATGATAATTACAATAATTGTAAATTGGTATTGTCATATATATTATTTATTTATTATCATGATTATGATATCTTAGTATTTGTACCTTGGTAATTGAAAAAGTATATTTTATATCTAATACTCGGCTTATTATAATTATAATGTTATCGTGAGATTTAAATTGTATTTGTTTAGATTTATATTATGATATTGATTTAATGCTCCTATACTCTGTATTCAGGTGTCATGGTTTTGGGGATCACGATATCTATAGTATAATAATTATAATTACAATATTGTCTTTGACAATTGTAATTATAAGGATATCAAATCATTCATATTTTTAAATTTGTCTTTGTTACCTAGTTGCCCAATTTTGGGGACATGACATCATGCAAAGCATAATTCATCTCATATGGCTTAAGTTTTCTAGACTCGTAAGCAATTACTTGTCCTTCTTGCATTAACACACCTCCTAATCCTTCTCCACATGTATCAGTAACGACTGTGAAGCTTCCTTTGGGATCTGGTACCTTTAGGATTGGTGCGGTGGTTAGCTTTTCTTTGAGAAGGTCAAATGTCTCTTGACATTTCTCGTTCCAAACAAATCTTTTTCCTTTCTTCTACAAGGATGTTATAGAGAAGGCAATCCTTGAATTTTTTTCCACAAACTTTCTATAATATCCAACTAGACCCATAAAACTTCTTACTTCAGATACGTTCTTGGGTACATGCCATTGAATAACTGCTTTAATCTTTGGCCGGGTCCACTGCTAGCCCTTCAGCTAAAGTAACATGGCCCAAGTAGTGCACTCTTTCTTGAAAGAAAGTACACTTGGATAGTTTTCCGTATAGCTTGTGTTCTCTTAACCTTTGTAAAACCATCTCCAGATGTTTACAATGTTCTTTTTCATTTTTGGTATAAATTAGTATGTCGTCCAGAAATACCAACACAAATTTATCCAGATAATCTCTGAATACACTATTCATGAGATTCATGAATGCTGCAGGTGCATTAGTTAAACCAAAAGGTAAAACTATGAACTCATAATGTCCATAACGAGTTCTCAATGCTGTCTTGAAGTTGTCTTCATCTTTCACCCTTAGCTGGTGATATCCCGATCTTAGATCTATTTTTGAGAATATTGCCGCACCTTTCATTTGATCAAAGAGGTCATCAATACGTGGCAACGGGTATTTGTTCTTTACCATTGCTTTGTTTAGCATTTGATAATCAATGCATAAACGTAATGTACCATCCTTCTTCTTGACGAATATCACTGGTGCTTCTTAGTGTGATACACTAGGCCTTATTAAACCTTTGGACAACAATTCATCCAATTGTGTCTTCAATTCCATGAGCTCCGTTGTAGTCATCCTACACGGTACTGTTGTGACCTTTTCACACATCGCCCCATTCAAATGGGGACCCCCCCAATTTTTGCTCCATTCTGGTCTTTTGGTTTTGTTTTTCAGTTGTTTCGTGTCTCTCTCTCTCTCTCTTGATCTTTTTGTCCTTTCGGGGATGTCCTATTCTTTGACCTAATTTGGAATTTTGGTTGTCTGTGAAATTAGGGTTTTCATTCTTTAGGCTGGATTGAGATCAAATCAAGTTGGATTTTAGGATTCTAAATACTTCAACACATCTAGGCAACTTCAGGGTGCCTACACATGAAATTTGAACAGATTTAGACAACTGGCTATTTTTAGCAGTTCAGCCTTCGGAGCCTATTTTTAGGGTTTAAACATATGATTTTCCACTACATGATTGGAGAATGGATCTGGGTTTTTCAAGACCTTTGCGATGGTATAACATGCAAACCGAGATGGTGACTTTCAATTGTACAGCCTTCAGAGGCTATTTTTAGGGTTTGCATGCAGAGTTTTTCAATGCATGTCCGAATATTCCTCATGGGTTTTGGGAGAGCTTCGCAGTGGTGTGACATGCAAGTGGAATGGATCAATTTTCAGGGACTTACTATTTTTAGCTAGTGCCCGCATGCAGACCAGTTTTCTGGGTTTTTTGAGATCCCACGGGCACTGTGACATGCAAACTCATCCGACATCAGATTAACCACTTTCCAGACATTTACTATAAATAGCAGTTTCACTCCAGCAGCTACTCAACACTTCAGTTCAGCAAGCAAAACGACAGGCAACAAAAATCGAGCCACGTGGGAACAGTTCATTACACATGCAAGTCAGATTAGGGTTTCCACTGCCGTGCCTAAAAATAGAGGGAATGAAATGCAGAGTTGTCAAAACAAAGCACGCCACCATGATCAACATCTTCCAGGCTGCCTACTGGCAAAATTTGAGCACAATCTGAATACTTACTATTTTTAGTAAGTCACCTCATGGCTATAAATAGCACGTCTGTGCCAGAGGCAGGTGTGAACAAGACACTTGGGTCATCAAGATCAGGTGGAGCGAATTTCAGGTCAAACGGAGCTACAAAGATTGATTAATTTTAGGGTTTGCTAAAAATAGTAAATGGCTAAAAATAGCATACCAGTGTGGACAGAGGGTATAAACAAGGTGGCAAAGTCAGTGGAGGCATAGCAACGCTTTCTCTAGCTCAGAACAGAAAAAAATGCATGGAAACCCTCACTCCTCCGGATTTGCTAAAAATAGAAGGCCAAGGCATGACTAGGGTGTTGAAAATTCATAGATAAAAACTGGCCTAAAGACACATGAAATGAGCCCAGGCATGGGAGAAAGTTGCTAAAATTGCTAAGTGTTAAAATTCCTCCTCATAGGGTGAAATGCGCCCAAGGCTTGAGGAAATTCCTTCACACCAGGCTAAATGCGCCCAAGAGGTAAAAGGTGTGAAAGAGGTTAGCAAAATATTCTAAGTGTTGGGAAATTCCTCCACCCTATGTGAAATGCGCCCAACTTGTAAGGGGCTGAAGGAAAAACATACAAGGCAAGGAAAATCCCCCTCCACCTCTCAAATGCGCCCAAGTCTAGGAGAAGAATGAAAAATATCTGAAATGTTGAAGTTCCTCCACCACATGCTAAATGCGCCCAAGGCTGCAAGGAGGGTAAAAGGTAAATATCCAAGGCATTGAAAGTAGAAGCTAGAAGCCTCAAATGCACCCTCAAAGAAGGTGATGATGTAAAAAGTTTCTAAGCGTTGAAACTTGAGGCTCCCCTACCAGAATGCGCCCACCAAGCAGGTTTGCTGATTCAAAAAGTTTCCAAGGCATTTGAAATTCCTCTTCATGCCCACAAATGCGCCCAATCTTGCAAGGCTACAAGGGTTGGCGTGAAAAGTTTAAGTATAAAAATTCCTCCTCCCTAGGTGAAATGCGCCCAACATGAAGAGGTCACTTGAGAAAAGTTTCTAAGGCGTGGGAATTCCTTCCCACCCCCTAAATGCGCCATCACTTGGAAGTAAAACACTTCAAATGCGCCCAAGTTGATAGTGGTTCCTTCACCACTAGTGAAATGCGCCCAAGATATGGGCAAGGAGGGCGTGGTGTTTAAAAGTTTTTTTTCTAAGTATGGGAGATTTCCTCCTTATACTCTCATATGCGCCCAAGGGTGTAATGAAATTTCTCCTTACTATGTGAAATGCGCCAAGGCATGGAAAAGCACAAAAAGGTTTCTAAGGCGTGGATTTCCTCTACCACCTCAAATGCGCCAAGCAAGAGAAAGTTCCTCCAACATATGCTATATGCGCCCATTCCTTTAGCACATGTGAAATGCGCCCCAAGGAAGTTGGGGCTTGAGGGAGAAAATTGCTTCTAGGCGTGGGAAATACTTAGGGAATTAAGGTGGAGGCATGTGTTGATAAAGTGCGCCCAGGGATGAGATAATTAAATTAAAAATTTTCCTAAGGCATTTTTCTTAAGGCAAAATGTGAAACACGCCTAGAGGAGGTAATGATTAAATTTTCTAAGTGCAAGGTGAGTTGTGCCTGTAAGCAGGAGGAGAATTTTTTTAGGGAAGTAAGAAAAATGCCAAGGCATAAAAAAATGAAGACTGCAGGTGTGGAATACACCTAGAATAAAATGGAATCAACCTTAGCAAATTTTATTATTTTTCAAAAATAATAAAAATTAAACTTACCCCTTCGTCTGGATACACATGGAAATGATGAGTTCTGAGGGGAAATTTCTTCTGGGTATTGGACATTTCCCACTGGGAGATGATTTGAATTTGTTCCACACCTTGCTTGCATTGTTTTGACGGATATTTTTGCCTGGCACCCATTTAATGAATTTCCTAGGCGAAAATAATTTTTCTAAGGCAGAGAAGTGTTTTTACAAAAAAAAAAATAACTCGGTTGGTGGTGTCAAAATGAGCGCCTAGATTACAGTGGATGGAATTTATAAAGCAGACAAAATTGTCTAAGGAAAGGGAAAATGAAACAACAAGTGGTCAACTACACTCACAGGAAAGAGATGAAATTTGTCTAAGGCACGAAGAATTTGAAGATGAAATGAAGCTTGAGCATCAAGCATTCAAATGCGTCCTCAAGGTGAAATATTTCGTAAGGCACAAACTCCAGGCACAAGATGGTGAATGCACCCTTGAAGAAGACTTCATGAAATGAACACCATGCACCCAGATGTTGAAAAATTATGGAAGTTTGCTGGAAATGATGAACTCTATCACATCCGGAGATCAATCAGTCAGAACATGGAAATTAGGTAAGTAAAGTGAATTTATATTACAAGTGTTCTGATGCTCCTCTCTTTTGTTTTGCAGGATGAATACCGAAGCCAAGGCGTGAGGACTTGAGGTGACTTTGGAAAAGGAAAAGACACTGAAGATTTGTCTAAGGCATTAAGAACGTGGTGCAAAAGGGGCTAAATACACCCGAGGCAGTGACCTGAAGAAATGTGAAAGTTACAAGAGAGAAATGCATCCAGGAATGAAAGCAACAGGAGGACTTAATGAAGAAGAACTTTTTTGCAAGGAGGATTTGAACCAAGTGTTGTTGTGTGCTTGCGTCCTCCTAATGCAACAGAATTGGCAGGTAGAGCAGAGAAAGTCTTTCTGGGCGAGGATCTTCTGGAGGAAGATACTGGTCATTAATTGCTCATAGTGGTTCCTGCAGAGGAGTGGAGAATATTCTGTTCATTTATTACCCCACTCTTCTCTGTGGCGGTTTTTAGGGCAAAAACCCTAATTAGGGCATATGTGGCTCGATCTGAGCCTTTCATTGTAATTGAATTTGAACCGTCCACTGAGATGGGCTTATTATAAAAGGGGCATCCCCCCTCATTTGTAATCAATTACATTAGACATAGAATAAAGATAGATCAGAGCTAGATAGAATTGGAGATAGAAGTTAGAGCATAGAGCTAGGAGTTAGCTTAGTTTGAAAATGAAACAAAAGCTTTCCCTGTGAAGGTTTTTGTAAAAAGTTGTTGTGTAAGACTCATAATATAAAGATTTTCATTGATTGGTGATTCTTTCTTTCATTGTGAGCAGTTGACAAGACTTTTTCGTCTTTCCAATTCAAGTAGATTAGAGTAAAGTAGACTTTATTTTATGCAAGTAGTTGTTAATTGTGGAGTGTGGCGTTTGGTTTGGACAAGTCTTCCTTTATCCATACCACTAGCAGGCTTGTTGATGGTAAGTCTGCCCTGCATGGTCAACTGGAATATCAGTACTTAACTTCGATTGTGATTTGTGTGTTCACTTGCATCGTTGTGATGGGGTGCGCATGTTGAGTCATAATTTGAATATCTTACTCATCCTTTGAAGATTGCACCAACTTTGTCAGAGTTGTCCGATGGGAGGCGAAGCAAAGTCTGGTTTGAAGATTGTCGAAGTCAGTCCTCGCATTCCACCCTTTAGAAATAGGTTATAGAATTTCTCCCCTTATCTCCCTTTAAATTCAACATTTCCCGGTTAGTTTAGAAATCAGAGCATCATAGTCAAATCTTTCATCTGCTTCACGAAGTTGAACAATTATGTAAGTCCCCTAGGAATACCCAACATATTCACATCAACCAACTGAGTCTATTCGCGATAAAAGGAACCTTGGAGTTGAATGTATGATCTTTCACGCAATCTTAGCATGCGGAATACTTTGATCAAGAGAGAATAGAGTGACCGTTGGACATTTTATTCTGTGTTGGTGCGGTCATAAAACACCCGTCAACAGGTACCTTAGATACCGGTTCAAATCCTGGAACAATGTCGATTGAAAAATCGAACACTCTCTTGGGTGGAAGACCTGGTAGTTCCTCAGGAAATACGTCAACAAAATCTCTTAGGATAGGATATTTCTCCATATCCGATCTCCCTGTTTCTTCCATTTCTCCGTCTTCTAGTTCTTGGGAACTTTGATACACAAAATTTCCATCATCTTGCCCTAGTTCTTCAATTTTTTACTGCAAAAAGTTGGCAACCTTTCTTCTTGGCTTTCACAAGCTGCACTGCTATGATTTGCCGAACAGTTACTTCCCTAGGTATCCCTTGGATTTCTACTCGATTTCCTAGATCATCTAGGCATCTTACAGTCTTAGCTTGACAGTCAACAACAACCCTATGTCTCCACAGCCAGTTCATTCCTAGAATTACATCATAAGACCCTAATGGCGCGACATAAAGGTTAACCTCAGTGATAAGGTTGGGTAATTCTAACCTAGCCTCAAAAACACATTGGTCAACCCTTGCTCTTGTTTGGTTTGCATATTCTACATTCCATGCCTTTTCCATGTGTCTTGCCTTTCTAGACAATTGCCTAGTTACTTTAGGTGAAATGAAACTTTCAGTTGCACCTGTGTCGATCAATATAGAAATAGGTAGGCCAAAAAGGTTACCTAGTACTTCGATCAGAGTAACTTGATAGTCTACCTGCCGATCGTCCACCGCAGCATGAATCTATTGCTGGAACATTGCCTGCTGCGAGGGTAGAGAATTTCCCCGTGATTGTGAACTGGAAGTTCTATCAGGGCATTCACTTGCATAGTGATCACCTTTGTAGATAAAACACCCGGCCCTGGGTCCTTGAGGAGCCCGTCATTGAGCAAGAATCTGCAAGGCTGCGATGAAAACCCCATAAGGTCAAAACGTCATCAGCATCAACATGTGAAGACATGGCATCCATTAACAATAAGACTCAAACCCTTGCTTGGTGAATACTGCTTTCTGAATGAAGGTGGAGAATGAAGGTTAAAAACTAATTCAGATTTTGGTGGGCTGATTGCAAATGAAAGCGGCATTTCGTCTTTTGAAAACAGCAAGTCAAAAACATCTAACTTGAACTTGCAGTCAAGTCTCAAAAGTCCGATTTTAAGGCATTTAGAAGCATTTCAGGTTTTTGAATGCCTGCTGCAATTTTTAAAGCATAGTCGGGATTTTTTGAACACATTGCAATTTTTAACTACAAAATAGGAAAAATAAGAAGTCATTGCAAATTTCAATTTGCAACCTCAACTTGCAATTTTGATGAAAAATCCTGACTTGCTATGGAGTCATAAAAACCCGAAATTAAGTCAAAGCCCTATTTTGCAAAAATGGTAATGAGGATAAAAATGGAGATAAATGTGATGGGTGAGATGAATTTGGTGAAGGTAAATGAAAGTGGAAAATGGAGAATGGAAATGAAAAATGGGAATGGAAAAGACATTTTTCTTTTAGAATGACTCTTGAGACAAAGACATTTTAAATGCAATGCATATGACATTGCTCAGCTGAAAAAGACGTTTTCAGAAGAAAAAAAACACGTTTTCTGGAAGTGATATTTCACAAATTTCATATGCAACACTTTTGGATGATGCCTCTTAGAGAAACAACGATTTCATTATAAACACATTTTTGATTGAAAATACCCCTTTTTTGTAATCACGTTTTCAGGCAAGAAGACATTTTGATGATTTCAAACATGAGGAAAACAGCCATCAGAAACACGTGAAAATGTTTTTTTTGCAAAAAACCTCAATCGAAAGATATGTTAAAAGACACAAAATCATTCGAAAGAAAGACGTCGAACAAAAAAACAAGCGATTTCACCATGAGGAATCATGTTTTGATTGAAAAAAGACTCAACAACGCTTTTGAATAGACTCCACACAGCATAATGAATGAAAAATGCATTTATCAAAGGTATACGTGATTTGAAAATGACAGGAAAAAAACAAAAGATAAAGAAAATAAATCCATACCTGAAAAGAGAAGCTGAAAGCAAAAAATGGAGATGGAAACCCTAGATAACTTGCATAATCTTCAGCAAAAATGAGGTCATTAATATTCAAGTTGAGAAACTGCGATTTCAGTTGAGGAATTTATGAAATCTCCACCAAATAAGGTAGACAATCCAACTCCAACACAAACTTCTTATCAAAATGGGGTGAACTTCTCCAATCGGGCTTTTTGAGCTCAAAAACAAGTAAAAATAACACAAATGACAAAAACCGGGATTTTTCAAGTCCTCAACAACTTTACTTTTTAAAATAAGACCAAAATCGGGCTTTTTTAGTCATTTAGCAATTTCACTTTACTCACTAAAGGCAATCGGACTTTTTGAGTTCTTTTAACAATTTCACTTTTGACTAAAAAGCCAAAATCAGACTTTTTGATGCAATCAGCAATTTTACTTTATAACTAAAAGTCAAAATCGGACTTTTAAAGACATTCAACAATTTCACTTTACTCACTGATGGTAGTCGGACTTTTTGAGTTCTTTAGCAATTTATTTTTTTCACTTTAAAAATGTAAAGTGAGTCAAAAGTTCCTACTTGCAATGGAGTCAAAAAGTTCCTATTACTGACTTGCTGAAAAGGCCAAAAGTTCCTACCTGCAGTGCTGACTAAAAAACCCGAAATTGATCAAAAACACAAGAAAAAATGACTCAGAAACCTATGAAAACGGAAAGGAGAGTTGCTAAAAGGATGCCCAAGGGAACCATTGATCAAAAACCAAAGTCTTACAACCTCTACACCTCGTAAAACGTGCTTTAAGGAGAAAAACTTCAATTTTTTTGATGGGTTATCCCAATTTTTATCATGTCAAAAATTGAGGACTACATTCTACAAGTCCTCTTTGTCTATCACCTAATCCAGGAACTTGTCGATGGTCTTTGATGCTATCCACGATGATGAACTGCCTGTTCAACTCCTTCTCTCCATCTTTGATCACCCTTTGACTTTCTCTGACCTCTACAGTCGCCTTGTTGAAACTAGTTGGTATCACTGAGAAGTGATCCAACTTGGATGTCTTAAGATCACCATCAAGACCTCTCATGAACCAGATTCTGGAACTCAATCTTCGCAACATCAACTAGCAATTCACTAATTGGTAACTCTGGCGGCTCCGCAACTGGAGTGATGGCCTATGTTTCTTCTGCAGCTTTATGCCTTTTATGCTTTTCTCGATTTTTCTCAATGGAAGATTATTGCATGACGAAACCACGAAGTTTGATTGCGAACACTCTAGTTGTGAGAAATGCACACGAACTCGCCACACACAAAATTCCAACGGTATCAACCCCCTAAACTGGCTTGGAAAGGCTATCAGCTATACAAGGTATGAAACTATGTGGACTTTGAGTGACTGAGTGACTACACCTGCCAAATTATCTGCATCAACCCTCCATATGCACTTGATGCAAAACGGTGTCAACTTTTCTTATGAAATTGTTAATTAAGACAAATTTGGTCTTGAGTTCAGTTTGAGTGAACTGCAATCTGAAAATCTCGGTTGTTGACTATAAACACGACCATGTTCTGACAACTTTTCCGGAAAGCTAAAAATAGCTTCTAACGAGGCTAAAAATTGATTGTTGAGGGGCAATTTTCACAAAAAATTCCAAGACGTGGGTTTTGTAGAGAAAATAATTCTAGGCAAACCCACAACGTTAGAAATTCGAAAAAAAACCTTTTGCCTTGGTGTGCAAGAGCTTTTCGGTTAAGAGCTTTAATGGCCGTAGGAGGTTCCCGAGAAAAAATTTCGTGACAAAAACTGGCATATGGGTATTGTAGGCGCATGTAAAAGGTTTTTCAGTTGAAAATTGCAATGGCTATAGGGGCTCTGGGGGCAATTTTTGTAGAGAAAAACTTAAACATGGGTTTTGTAGGCAATGGAATTCTAAGCCAACCCAAATGATTCGATTTTGGAAAAATTAAGTTTTTGACCCACATGCAAAGGAATCTTTAGAAAAAAGCACAGTGCTTCAGAATGTGAAGCAACGGGGCAATTCTCTCGAAAAAATCTAAGACATGGGTTTTGCTGCTAACGCTGAAATATGTGAACCCAGATGATCCGTTTTTGAAAATTTCACCATTTACTTTGACATGCGAGAGAAAACCTAAGACAAGAATAGAAGAATTTTAGAGAAAGAAATAGAAGTTTTTGTTCTGTCTCTGAAAAATTCGCCTATGCTTGAATTGGATTTGATGAAGTTTGCATGCACTTTGAAAAATGAAGTCTGAAGAATACTTCCTCTGAATAATCTGGACTTGGCACTGCGAAGAACACTAGAATCTGACACCTGTAGCACCTTCATATCTTTATTTGCTCAAGAAAGACGTGTTATCTCCCACCAGTGATGAAAATAATGGACACATCTTTCCTTAACAAATAAAATTTATCATAAAAGGCGTCTTAAATGTATGCATTTGACTTAAAATGGCACTAGCCTTCTGATTGGACCTCCAAAACCAACGCCTTGCTTGTGATTGGGCCTCAAACAGTTAACTGGTTGAGAAATATGCCCTAATTAGGGTGCCACCTCTAAAAACCTCAATTAATTGTGCATGCAAAAATAAGTCACTTAGTTACAAGCAAAATGAAGTCAAGATGAAGTCGACTTGAAGAGTTGAACTGGAGAATTAATTTCAGTTAATTGCCTCCACCTTTATAGGGCGCCACTTCTCTTGAGTTCAAAAAGTCATCCTTTGACTTTAGGCGTCACTTTCCGGACAACCAATTTTTCAAAAATTTGGATTTGAAACCCTCACCGGAGCCCACGTCCGATCACTGATTCTGATTGATTGACATGTCGGATTGACTGGCTGACAGTTTCATTGAAGAGCAGGATCAAATTTGACAAGAATCTCCTTGAAGCTACAAACCCTAATTCTATCATCTGAGGCCTCAAAATTCAAGGCGCGCCTGGCCTTCAGGGGCACTTTTGACCTCAGACTTAGAAAGATTTTCGTACATTTTCATCATTTTGAAGGTGATTTTAACCGACCTTCATCTCGCGTTTCCTGGTGTCTGGCAAAACTTCAGAGCTAGCTAGATTCTGTACAAGAGCTCCTAGAGAGCACTTCTCATAAAAACATCTGGCAGATGAAAAACATGGGCTCCCCTGGCCTCCAAGGGCGCTTTTCTTCCCAGAGATAGCCATTTTTGCAACTGGCTAAAAACCACTTGAACCCCGACTGCTACTGCTGACAAGTCTTCTGACCTGGCTAAGGTATGCAACGGAAAGTTGGAAGCATCACAGACAAGATGAGTATCTGAGATGACCAAAACAATTGTGTTTAAGGCTCCAAAACCTTTGGCGCCCCTGGTCTCAAGGGCGCTTTTGCCATTTCTAGACAATTTGACTATGACTAAAACCCTATGTTTGACTCTTGATTTCGGCAATTTAGCAACTCAAATTCATCCGCTGACGGATGCGTTGCGAAGCCAGACCAAGTCTGAGAAAAACATCTTGGGTGTCATTTGATCAGAAACCTCCATCTGGTGCTTCAAAAAGATGGGCGCCCCTGGTTAAGAGGCACGCTTTTCACTCCTATGTTAAAGTCATTTTTTCATCTCCCTCATTTCATGTTCAATTTCTAGTTTCAGGTGCTAGACATATCTGTCGGACGCAGGCTGACTCATCGCGAAGCTAACAAGATTCAGGAGAAGTCCTCTTGGAAGTGACAAGTCTCAGAAAATTGATTTGGGTCTCCAAAATCAAGGGCGCCCCTGGCTCACAGGGGCGCTTTTGCTTCAGAGTTAGAAACTTTTTCAACATTTTCACCTCGACGAAAATCCCCTCCGAGACGAAGCAACATTTCAGACAAATCTTGCCATAGAATCTTCATTGGAGTGCTTCAAGCTTAGATTTCGACACCTGGCACATGGCCATCTGCCATTATTCACCTCGAAGATTCTAACTTTTCACTTGAAAAAGAAAAAACTACCCACTAGACTTAAACTAAGTTTTAACTGAATCTAACTTCACCATTGTGATCGTGAAGCAAAATAAGCCAAGCAAAACAATTTTCAGTCAATTCTGACAAGTTTCAATTTTTACGGTTTTTTGACCTAAAAACAGGTGTCTAAAAACCCTAATTTTCATTTTTTTTCAAATTTTGCCAGTATCTTCCTGGCATCACACTGACTCAAAGACCATACTTGATTTGCCCAAAAACTATGTTTTGACATCATTTTACAAGGTTTAAGCCATTTTAAGCAAAATGCCTTAATGAAGCAAAAAATTTGGTTTGGGTACAACACTTATCTCTCACCCCACTAAACAAGTAGATGCTTTCAAATATTGCAATGTACACCTTGCCACCATATGCTCTCACTTTGCCCACATCGGGATTTGGGTGGTCAAAAAGTGGAAGGTAGCTTAATTTGATTATTATCATTGTTATTTTGGCTAACACTAGCAACTGCAAAATTTGAAAAAATTGAGGGTGGGTTATTATAGTGATATCAGAGCTGGTCATCCTGCCAGCCTATGCCCAACATTGTTTGCGGCTGCTAAAACTTCTCTATGAGTGATAGATAAATCAAATATTACAACCATGACCAAAAGATACAGTTATATCAAGTTTCTCAGACTCTAGTTAAGAAGACCTTTTCAGAAGTTCTCAAAGCCCGCCAGTATCTAGAGGCTGACAGTGATAGTTCAATTGAGGTTATGGCAGACAAAGGGAAGGAAACAACCCCCCTTGATAATCCAAATTCCAGAGCAGAGAAAAAATTTGATGCTATGCTTGATATGTTGTCACAAATGCTTGGGAAGTTGAATCAAAAGATTCCACAAGTTAACCAAGTGCCACATGGTTAAACTAGCTCCACTAACCAAAAAAAACTAGAGGGTGGACTGCTACGATAGTCTTTGGGTATGTTCCTAGACCCATTCTAGCCCACATTCACACCTAGAGAGGAGCCATAGGTTGCTCCAAAGGAACAAGTACCCTTAGTGGATGAAGTGAGAACAACCTATATGGAGTATCTTTCTCTACCAGCTCAAACTCATGACTTATTGACCTTGGATCAGTACCTCCACCAAAAAAAAAAGGGGGATAAAAGAGGAGCACCAATGCAGAGAGATTTCCAAAATGCTCTAGGAAAGGTCACCGTGCACACTTTGACGGTAGTGATAAGAGTACAACTAGAGCTTGGGTTCAGAAGTTGGATAATTACTTATCACTTAAACCCATGCCAGAGAATCAGGCGATCAAATTTTCCACCTTGTATCTTGATGGGGCAGCTCAACACATGGTGGTATCATGGCCTTGTCACACTTGGCCATAACTGGATTACTACATATGATGAGTTCACTAATAAACTCATCTAAAGGCTTGACAAAAAGGATCTTGAAATACACTTTAGAGATCTTGCACAACTGAAACGGTATGACTCACTTGATACATACATTTCACAGTTCCAGAGACTCTCAGTTATGGTTCGTGGTACCACGAAGAGGAGACAGTCCTAATGGAGCCATTGAAGGGATGGGTTGAGGTTTTTGACCCACCAACTCTCAATGAGGCGATAAGGAGGGCAAGAAGTAGGGAGCTTGCAGCCCCAAAGAACAAATTTCCACCCAAGACCTTCCCGCATGATAGAGATAAGAGGCGTGATAACAAGAACATTCAACCCAAAGAAAACACCCACAAAGGTGGTGAAAGAAGACTACAAAAAAGAGCTAAGAAAGAAGTATCTTTGCTTCACATGCAAAAAACCATAGGCCCCAAGACATAAGTGTTGGGAAAAGGGGAAGAAATGTCAATTGGAGGCCTATTTAGTTGATGGATCAGAATCAGAAAATTCAGACTAGCAAGCTGAAGCAGAGGAAAGTGAAGAAGGTTCAAAAGAAGAATTTGGGGAAGTCAAGGAAAGTGGCGGCACTCTAGCTAGGATCTCTAGCCTTCAAAGAAGTAATTTGTTCAAACTTAGAGGGTTGGTGAAGGGGCAGCAAATTGTTGCTCTAATTGATACTAGTGCCATGCATAACTTTATTGATGAAGACATTGTAGCACAACATGGGCTCAAAACTAGGAAATTTGGAGGTTTCAGAGTCATGGTTGCCAATGGTAACACAGTTTCTTGTGTAAGGATGATACCACAATTGAAGATCTTGTTAAACTACTACGAAGTCAATGATGACTTTTATGTTGTAAATACGGGGGGCACAAACATTGTTTTGGGTATGTAGTGGCTTCGTTCCTTAGGGGAGATCACCTTGAACCTAAGATCCATGGAGCTGAAATTTCAGGATGGTGATAGGAAAGTGGTATTGAGAGGAATGACTAACAAGGCATCCAACACTATTACGTGCAAGATAAAGCAAGGAGCATCCAATCGTGATCAAGGAATAAGGCCCAAGCAAGAAGGTGAAAACAGTTTCCAAATTCCGCATAATCCCCTACTTGATATGGAAGCAAAGCTAACATTCCCTAGTCCTTTATTTTTGTAATGTCCAACCCTAGTTTGGAATAATTTTTTTTCTCAAACACCCAATAAGTTTATTGTCTTTAGTGATCTGACATTTTGTTAAACACTTTCCTGTTTTAAAGTTTTGTTGTAGTTTTCAATGCATTTCGATGTGTTTGTGCATGGGATCATTCAATATGCAGTCTTGAGCAGTATTGCTCAAGAAATGGCTCGAAAATGCAATTAAATTTCATAGACAATATAGCAAACACTTTGCATGAAATTGAAATAACTATGAAAACCCATTTTGACCTAAACTCCAACAGATTGTATTGATTTTTCAATGAGATAGCTTGCTGCTATACAAATCAGTCTTTCAACAACAGAGTTGCAAGGCCAAAGATCATAACCCACAACGTTATTTTGTTGTCAAACAAACATACATATTGTTGTAACTTCATTTGAATGCTTTCATAAAAAGCTTCTTGTTGTAGCTGGAAATTACAAGATTACACCTGCAGCCTTCATACATCTCAATATTTCATAATACTATGGCACCTGGAAGAATACTATGACTCAAATATGAAGATCCAACTCCTTTGTAAAGGATCCAACTACTAGTATAAGGCATATGCTTCTTAAACTGACATCACCTCTTTCATATCGGAATGACCAGCAACAAAGTTAAAGACCACAACCTCCTTACAAATCTGCTGCAGCAATAAAAGGGCTGCAATCACCCAAAATGAGAATGAACTCCTTCGCAGCAATAATGAGGCTCCCACACTTATGGAATAGGGATGCCAATCGTATATTGCAGACTCTGTGCTTTCTTTAGCACCACCTGCTGATCCCTTAGTACATACATCTCCTAGAAAGCAAGCCATCCCTTTGTAGCATGAAGTTGTCCCTTTCCTAGAGGAGTGATATGAAGGCAGTGGAAAGGATAAGTGCCGTGATTGAGACAAATATTTTCAATCTCCAAAATATATATAAAACTATCTGAAATCGATCAATAGAGGTCAAGGAATACAACCATGAAGAATGAAAAGATGTCACCTGGAAATACCTCGATAGGCAGCCCAATATATTATTGAAATTTGACACCAAGGAGACTTCACAATTTCCTCAAATCGATTCTCCAATCATTGAAGTGCAGATACGAATCCTGAGTGAATCCACCAATCACTAGCTAGGGAGGAATCTTTCACCACTGAAATTGATCTTCCCAAGAGGGTTTTCGTCCTCTAGGGGTTGAGATGAACCAAGTTCAATCTCTAGAACCACAAGGGTTTCAATCAGAGAAATAAAATAGACTAAAGTTAAACATCTCAAATGAGCTCACAATTCCCTTTTTATAACCCTTTTAGGGAACTTTCCAGAAACTCATCTTTTTACGATCACATTATTAATTTATTAAACCTTTTAACTCCAAAAATTGATTTATTTTATTTTAAAACATTTTTGGGCACTGGAAGTCACTTCTCAACATCCCAACATTTAAAGCTTTTCATCTCGGTTCCAACGAGCTATAACACTAACATGCACCCTTAAATATTTTAATTAAAATAACAATCTTAGTGAAATTAATTAAATAAAGCTCAATATTACTTCCAAATTATGAGAACAGTTGAAATGCATCAAAACTGAAAACTGGTTGCGCAGGAGTAATCCCAATGATGAAAGATGATCAACAGACCTAGGTGGGTGACTAAAAATAGACAGTCCCTCCAAGAATCTTCGAGCCTAAATAGGAAGCTGAAAATAACTTCTGAAAGCATCATATAACTCCTCTAAACCATCTGAGTTCACTGGTAACATCAAATTACCCCTCTGATTAGGCTGACACAATCCCAGCTCCAATTACAGAGCAAGAGAACCCAAAAATGGGGACATTCCAGTTTGAGATGCATGAAGACAAGATGATAGAAGAACCATTATCTTTAGTTGATTTCCTTCCTATGGTGATGCATGATAGATTAAACCCTTATGATAACGGGGTTGGCCTTGTGGATTCACTGCAAGGAGAGGATTATTATGTTGAATTAGATGATGTTAAAGTGGTGAGCCCTTGTGTGGAGATTTCAAAAGCTAACACATTTCCTTTTCATATGGTTCACCAACTGATGGATTGTGCGCAACCCCAACAAGGTGAAAACACGTTGGGGGAGATTTTCCTTGCCCAGGATCGTAGGCATGGATTGTTGGGAATTAAAGATCATGGAAGAAGCATATGATGGGAGGTTTCAAACCAAAAGGGGGGTAGGAATTGTTAATGATACTGTTCAGATTAGAGAAGAATACATTAGGCGAATTAATAAATTTAAATATAGCACTTATGCTATTTAAATTTATATACTTATTGATATTCAAATTTAATTCTTGTGGCCGACTTCATGCTTTGAATAAAGATATTTAAATAAAGAATAAAATATTATTTTATTAAGGGCCGACTTCACCTAGAGAATCGTGCCTCTCCAAAGACGTGTTTGTTGAAGGCCGACCTCTCTTGATGAAGAGGTGTGATGTCTTTATGATTGCCTATATATTCAAGGCATCTCTTTTGTATTTGACATCAAGTTCATTTTAGCAGATCGAATTCAAGGAGAAGTTCGCATTTGTGCAGAGGAGATTGATCTGAGCAGCAGATCATCATTTTGTTGGCCTGAGTTGTAAGCAGACTTCTGCTCTTAAATAAATCAATATATAAGAGATATATTGGCTGAGTTTTTCTCCCTCGAGTTTGGAGGGTTTTCCCAGGGTATCTTGCTATGTTATTTGTCTTATGTGTTGCATTTTCTGATAGCTTTTATTTCTGATCATAAATGTAACATGGTATCAGAGCGAGGTTTGAGGAGATCGTGATCAGATTTGTACTTACAGCAATACTCTATTCTCTTATTTATATTTAGTTGTCTATCTCTACCCTAGTCAAGATGGTGAACAGTTTGAAAATTGAGGATAGACTCGAGGGAGCATCCAACTATACCTCATGGAGGTTTAGAATCATGCTCACTTTGGAAGAGAATGATTTGGCTGAGTTTGTGGAAACCAAAGTCCCCGAACCAGAAGAGGATGAAGAAAAGTTGCAATGGAGGAAGAAAGACATTAAGGCGAAGAAGTTGTTGGTTGATTCCATCAAAGACCATATTGTTCTGATTGTCTCCAAGTTGAAGACGGCAAGGGATATGTTCAAAACATTGGAGGAAATGTACGAAATCAACAACATGAGCCAGGCACTTGCTCTAAAACAACAACTACATCATGTAAAGATGTTGAACGGAGAATCAGTGATTGCTTATTTCATGAGGATTTCAGAATTGAGAGATCAGCTCTCTACAATTGGTCATGTCATTGATGATAAAGATTTGACGATGCTTGCTCTCAATGGTCTTCCATTATCATGGGAGTCCTACATTCAAGGAATTAGTGCAAGGTCCAAACTTCCTAAGTTTGATCGCCTTAGGGCCAATTGTATTCAAGAAGAATCAAGGTTGGTGGCTAGAGGCGTTGGTCAAAGTTCAAAGAATGAAGATATTCATGTTCTCGCCTCCCATGCTTCGAAGAAGAAAGGAAAAGATGGGAAGAAAAAGTTCTTCAAGAGGAATTGAGATAAGGGAAATGATGATTCACCCGCCTTCAAGAAGAAGAGAGATATGTCCAAGATTCAATGCTTTAGGTGTGATAAGTTTGGCCACTTTGCTAAGCATTGTCCTACTAGACCGAAGCAACGAGCCACCATTGCAGATGTTGATAATGCTTCTCTGCAAAAGGATACATGTGAATATTTGTTCTACTCAGCATTGTCAAGCAATGTACGTACGGACACCAACACTTGGCTGATCGACAGTGGTGCTTCTCGTCACATCACAAGTTTTGAGGAGCAATTATCAAGCTTGGTGGAAAAAGAGTCTTCCGAACAAGTCATTATCGGAGATGATGCAAGCTACTCCGTGAAAGGGATTGGGACCTCTACTATTCAATTGGATTCCGGCTTCACACTTCAGTTGAGTAATGTTCTTTATGTTCCTGGAATCAAGCGCAATCTCATTTCAATTTCAGCCCTAGAAGATAAAGGATATCAAGTTGCCTTCTCCAAAGGCAAAGTACTTGTGTGGATAGAGAATTCCAGCTTCAAGGATGCTCAAGTAATTGGGGTCAGACATGAAAGTCTCTACAGGGTTTGTACACGTCCACTACAAGAATTAGTTCATGATTCTTCAAGCTTATGTGATCTGTAGCATCGAAGATTGGCTCATTTACACTTTTGAGCCTTACCTATCATGGAGAAAATGGTCACGGGTCTTTCGAAGTTCAATCAAGAGCATGAAGGAACTTGCAAAGGTTGTGCATTGGGTAAGAATACGAAAGCACCTTTCCATAGTAGAGAAAATAGATCTAAGTGTATTTTAGACCTTATTCATTCTGATTTATGTGGACCTATGTCTGTTCCATCTTCGAGTGGATTCTTGTATTATGTTTTGTTTATTGATGACCGCTCTAGAAAAACTTGGATTTATTTTTTGAAAACTAAAGAGTTTGAGGAAGTGTAAGGAAGGTTTAAGGAGTTCAAAGCCTTAGTAGAGAATCTTTCTGGTAAAAGAATCAAGGTCCTCAGATCTGATAATGGTGGAGAATACACCTCTGGCAGCTTTTGGAATTTCTAAGTTGATGCAGGGATTAAGAGGTAGTTCTTTGTTCCCTATAATCCTCAATAGAATGGTGTTGCAGAAAGAAAGAACAGAATGATTGTGGAAGCTGCAAAAGCCATGATCCATGACCAAGATCTACAAACTTTCTTATGGGCAGAGGCTTCTAGGACTGCAGTATATGTGCAAAATAGAAGCCCTCACAAGATCTTGGAGTATGTGACTCCAGAAGAAGCCTTTCCAGGAAAGAAACCTGAAGTTCATTTAAGGATCTTTGGATGTCCTGTTTATATTCATGTTCCAAAGGAAAAGAGAACAAAGTTGGAGCCTTCTGGCAAGAAAGGAATTTTTGTGGGCTATAGTGAGACATCAAAAGCCTACAAGATATACATTCAAGGACAAACATTGATTGAGATCAGTAGGAATGTCACATTTGAGAAAGATGTAGCATTCAGGAGATCCAGGGGCACCCATATGGAGATCGATGGATGAAGAGTCTCCTCAGGATATGGAAGTTGACCATACTCCTGAAATTCAGAGGGAGACTTCTGAAGAAAAACAAGATGATGACCTTGTTGAACCCTTAGAACCTATTGATGGGCCTACTGACATTGTAATTGGAAGAAAAAGACCTCTATGGGCTAGGCGTACTATGCAAGAGGCTGAGATTTTTGCAGCCCCTAGAGGTACATTCAGAGAAAGTAAAAGGCCACATAAGTTCTCCAGTTATGTTGCCTTGATGAGTCAGATTATTGAAGCTGAGCCTTCTAATGTGGAGGAAGCCTCCAGTCATCAGGTGTGGAGAGATGCTATGTCCGAGGAGTACCGATCAATTCTTAAAAAAGATGTTTGGGACATTATTCCTAGACCTGAGGGAAAATCTGTGGTATCTTCGAAATGGCTCTTCAAAATCAAGCATGATGCAGATGGGAGTATTGAGAAGTACAAGGCAAGATTCGTGGCCTGTGGTTTTTCACAAAAAGAGGGAGTTGATTACGAAGAAACATTTGCTCTTGTTGCTCAATATACTTCTATTAGAACCATCATTGCTATTGTTGCATCTAGAGGATGTAAGATTCACTAGATGGATGTGAAGACAACATTTCTGAATGGTGTGATTGAAGAAGAAGTTTATATCGAGCAACCTGATGGATTTGAGGTCCATGGGAAGGAATCTCATGTTTGTAAGCTAAAGAAGGCCTTATATGGTCTTAAGCAGGCTCCTCATGCATGGTATGAAAGGATTGATCGTTACCTGTTGAGTTTAGAAGAATGATGTTGACTCTAATTTGTACTTTAAGGTAATAAATGGTGAGGCCTTGATTTTGGTTCTGTATGTTGATGATTTGATTATCACTGGAGAAGAACGCCTGATTCTAAAATGTAAGAAGGAGTTAGCTTCTGAATTTGAGATGAAGAATCTTGGTCTCATGCATTACTTTCTTGGCTTAGAAGTTTGGCAAAAACCAGATGAAATGATTCTAAGTCAAGGCAAGTAGACTATTGATATTTTGAAAAGGTTTGGTATGATTGATTGCAAACCTATGTCTACACCTATGGAGACTAATTTGCATAAGTTGAAAGAGGCTGCAGCTAGTTCAGACTTGGTGGATCCTACTATGTACAGATAGCTGATTGGGTCCTTGATGTATCTAGTTAACACTAGACCAAATATCTGTTATGTTGTGAGTGCACTGAGTCAGTTCATGTGTGACCCGAGACAGATACATCTTGTTGCAGCTAAACATATCCTGAGATACTTGCGTGGCACAATTGGATATGGATTGAAATATTCTACAGGTGCAAACTTGGAGCTACATGGCTTTACTGATTTTGATTGGGTAGGGTGTGTCACAAATCGGAAGAGTACCTCTAGTTGTTGTTTCAGTTTGGGTTCTGCTATGATATCTTGGTGCAGTAGGAAGCAATCATTTGTAGCGTTGAGTATAGTAGAGGCATAGTACATTGCAGCTTGTATGGCAGCTCGGGAAGCAGTGTGGCTTCGTAAGCTCCTTGCAGGATTGTTTGGACAATCAATGGAGCCTACTATCATTCATTGTGATAACCAGAGTTGCGTGAAGCTTTCTGTCAATCCTGTGTTTCATGACAAAACCAAGCATGTTGAGATCAAGTATCACTATATTAGAGATATGGTACTGCGGAAGGCTATACAGCTAAGGTATATCAGCACTGATGAGCAAACGACAGACATTCTCACCAAGCCTCTCTCCAGAATCAAGTATGTGTATTTTCGAGATAAGCTTGGTATGGTGGAGAATCCAGCCTTAACTAAGAAAGAGTCTCAGCATCGGTGAGCCTGGTTAATGAGTTCTTCTCTGTGAGAGAAGTTCAAGGTGAAATCCCTTGTTAATGCATTTCTCTTTGAGATTTGAGGTGAAAGCCCTTGTTTCCACCCCATGAGAGAGTCATGGTGGATGTCATGTGTGTGACTCCATGACAACATCACGTGAGAGAATCTGTGATGATTTCTTGTACTTGTGTTTCACCCTCTGGGAGAGCCATGGTGAAAGTCATGCTGAGGTGACAACATCACGCAAGTGATGGACACTTGTACATACCATACATGGTTGTAGCCATTATGGTTGATATCATGTTGAGGTGATATCTTTCCTTTCCACATATGGGTGTAGCCATTGTGGTAGCTTTCACGATGAGGTGATAAGCTCTTTTCATGGATTGAGCCATGTTGTTAAACATCACTAAGAGTATTCCTCTATCTGAGAGGGAGTGTTAATGATACTGTTCAAATTAGAGAAGAATACATCAGGCGAATTAATAAATTTAAATATAGCATTTATGCTATTTAAATTTATATACTTATTGATATTCGAATTTAATTCTTGTGGCCGACTTCATGCTTTGAATAAAGATATTTAAATAAAGAATAAAATATTATTTTATTAAGGGCCGACTTCACCTAGAGAATCGCGCCTCTCCAAAGACGTGTTTGTTGAAGGCCGACCTCTCTTGATGAAGAGGTGCGATGTCTTTATGATTGCCTATATATTCAAGGCATCTCTTTTGTATTTGACATCAAGTTCATTTTAAAAGATCGAATTCAAGGAGAAGTTCGCATTTGTGCAGAGGAGATTGATCTGAGCAGCAGATCATCATTTTGTATCAGCAGATTATTATATTGTATTTGCCTTTGCATCTAGGAGAGGTGCGAATCATTCATGGTATCAAATTCGGCATTGTGTTGGCCTGAGTTGTAAGCAGACTTCTGCTCTTAAATAAATCAATATATAAGAGATATATTGGCTGGGTTTTTCTCCCTTGAGTTTGGAGGGTTTTCCCAGGGTATCTTGATGTGTTATTTGTCTTATGTGTTGCATTTTCTGATAGCTTTTATTTCTGATCATAAATTTAACAAGAATGCTGCTGTTACCTTTCTTTACTGTCATCCTATGAGTCCATTTGTGTTCATACAAGTGGATTGGAGAGAGATCTTGAGAAAAATTTGGTATGTTATTGAGTTGTTGACTCTTGGGGAGACATTTCCAGCCAAGAGAACGATCGGAGATGTCATTTTGGCTAAGGATTTTCAGTGTTGCAGCGGCTACTCTTCTTCTTGGGTGCGTACTTTTTACAAATCAGACCACAAGTTGCCCATTTCACACTTGGAGAGCTGCAAGTTTACACATTTTCAATCCATTCAGCCCCTTAGCAGGATTGACTTATAGCTTCAGAAGAAGGGGATTTCAAGTTTGGATGAAATATCCCCCCCTAGTAGGATATTTAATTTCAAATTTCTGCCTGTCTGTTTGTGTTTTGATTTTATTATTTTTTTGTGATTTTGTAGTTTTTGAAGAGTTTGCCAGGTGATGCATAAAATATATAAATAGTTGCAGAATTAAGCAATTACTGGAAACAAATATTGAAAGATATCAAATCAGATTTATTATTACTTTGCATTTACATTATGATCATACCCGGAGGCCAAAGGAGAATAATTGCAAATCTGAAATGTTCTGAAATGCCTTGATCAGCTACAACAACCTCCTTATTTCTTAACGCCTATCATAGATAAGTGACTCCCCGACCTTGATATTGTTGTAGCATGATAACAAAAGGAAGGATGTCCACAATGATGAAGAATTATAGCTGAAAACCCTAGAGATTCAGCCTAGAGATCTCATGCCACGTCTAGGAGATGTACAACCTAACTTGAATGTTATATGACTGGCTGATAAAATGGTACGACCTCTATCAATTGCTAGGTAATAATAATTTAAAGGCAGATCTACAACCAATACCTCAATCAATTTCTGATATGCACCTTATAACTTCTAAGAATCTGAATATGAACAACTCCAATTTGCACAAATGTGACTCCCGAATGCAGCCATCTGAAGAGCAAACCTTGGGTGGTATTTTACACATGTAGAATGCTTAATCTGAGAGAGTTATCATTCTCAAAGATTGATTTTTCTTCCAGAAACCCCGGTTCTTCCTTCACAACAGAATGCTCAAAAATTTTGTATAAGAGAATGAATCCTGAATGCTTTTATACTTCCCTCAAAAAGCACGATTTCCCAAGCCATTTAAATCATTAAATATTAAAAAGCACATTTGCTTTTGTTTGCAAATGATATACACATTAAATGTGGCATCCACTTTATGCTTTTAAATAATGACTTTATGTTATGAAAATAAATGATATATTATAAAGTCATTAACTCCTAAAATAATATTCACTTTATATTTAATTATTATTAAAGTTATTACTTTAATAATAATTAATAATCCATAACTACGTGAATATCAACATAATACTGATTCTGCCAACACCACAGGGTAACCCATTGCTTCACTTGCTCATCAAATTGACTTGCTATAAATAGTAAGATTGGACACCAATGTCCAAGGGACTTACTAAAAATAGTAAGTGTGCATAAATGGAGCCTGTAACACCTCTAGAAGGCAACCCTTAAATATCACCGACTCTGAAGAAGAAAACTCTCAAACAAGACCCTTTGAACACCCACATTAGCCTACGAGGACCCATTGATAGGCTAATCCGTCAAAACATTGAACTGGCTAAAAAGTGGACATTATAGTCCGCCCTTCCCGAAATTGCTTGACCCCAAGCAATTTCAACTGAAGAAAGGACACAACACCACTTGGATCCCAAAGGAAGAACTGTGGTTTGTCCCTTTTACTTCTAGATAAGTCCTGCTACACCAGTCTCAATAGAACAAATATATCATGTTGGCCAAGGTCAACCCCTATAACATGTGACCCAAAATTATGATCATCCTGTAGAGACAACCCTGGATACCCGCAGAATTTGCTTCCCTCATCCGCGCAAGGGAATACCTCATACCAACTATCCATCACATGTGCACAAGCTTTGTGCATCGAAGTCAAATCATGCATGATCGGATTGAAAGTATAACTATATGCACTCCGCACAATATACGCTATGGAATACATCTATGAGCTTTGATTGGAATTCTGATGCACAACTATGATCCCAAACATTGTGATCATTGCCCAACTCCACACGAGGGTCCAAAGGGAGGTCGTCATCTAGCTCAAAGAGTGGATTGTCATATGTCAAACCAGCATCACTCTCAAATAAAGGATTGTTAATAAATTGTACATTAACCCCTTGCTGATCTGAATTACCTTTCTTTGAACCTTTGGAGCAATGAAAGGAATCATACTCCTCCTAGAATTGCTCACACTCCTCCACCACCTGTTCAACCTCTTTCCCTTTCCTTCTACTATTTTTCCCACTGAGGAAGATGGCACATAAACTCCCCTCAGCCATTCCCGTCAATAAATATTTCCTACGATTCACCTCGAACTTCATTTCCATTTTCTATGAGTTGAAGGAAATTTCTCCAATGGCATAAAGCCACTTCACGCCCAACACAATGTCCATCTCACCCATGTTGACAACATAAAAATCATTTTGAAATTTGTAATTATTCAACATGAAAGTGACATTAAGGATCCTCCTCATACAAGTAAGAGTGAAACCATCAACTACTCTTACCCTAAACCCGTTGAAGTCCTCAGCCTATAGTCCACGCCTAGCTACCAATCGCTCATCAATGAAATTATGCGTGGCTCCAGTGTCGATCAAGGTGATACAACGCCACCCATTCAGGACTCTTTTGATTTTGAAAGATCCCTGCCTTTGGATGCTAGAGTATAATGCCATAGGGGACAGTTTTGCATCTTTTCCTAACCCTGTGAATACTCTTCCTATCTCATTATCCTTTGGATCAGCTCGCTGTTCTGAATTTTCAGAATCTTTATCATCAACATAATACCATTCCATCCGATTTGCCTTGCCCTTAACAGGAAAATTATGATACCTACTATATGGCCCTTTGCACTAGTAACATAATTTCTTTTTTCTTAAGTCATTAAGGGTCTCATCATCAAACTTAACTGCTCATTTCTTTTTCCGATCTGCAACTTGATGGTGGCTCTTGTCTTTTGGGGGAGTTATGGGTTTAGGCGGAAGCTGCTTTTTTGGAGCAGCAAGTTCCATGCTTCGTACCTTTTTCATTGTGTCCAACAGAGTGGGTGGGTCAAATGCCTTGAGCAATCCATGCAAATGCTCTAATAGTCCCTCACAGAATAAAATCACCAACCTCCTCTCTGTAATGCTAGGAACCATTACCGACAATCTCTGGAACTCCCCAATGTAAGTCTCCAAAGTGCCAACCTGTTTGAGCTGAGCTAGCTCCTTGAAATATAAATCTGGATCCTTACAATCAAATCGCTCAATGTGTTTGTTTGTAAACTCATCGTACGTGGTAATAAGATGATGTTGGAGAGTCACCAATCCGTGGTACCACCACTTGTGTGCTAGACCATCTAGGTGTAATGTAGTGAACTTAATCGCATCCTCCTCTGGCATTGGTCTCAAAGACAAATAGCTGTCCAATTTTTGGACCCAAGACCTCGCAATGCATTTGTCACTGTCGTCAAAGTGTGGCAAAGCAACCTTGCTGCAAATCACGTGTACCCTATGGTGCCTGTGGTGGTTTGTGCTCTATCCTAACTGCACCACCAGCTCTAGGTCTCTTCTGATTCAAAAACTGATCAAGGGTCAACAACTGCCTGATCTTTGTTGGTAGGGTCATGTACTCAACATAATGGAGTGCGATATCATCAGCCGTGAGTACCTATGGTTCCTATACCTGAACCTGTGGAGCCTGTGGAACATCCCAAGGAGTAAAGGTAGGCTACATTGGTCTAAGAACTAAACCAGTAGAAGTAGTAGACCGAGCAACTACCACATTGCGTTGTCCAACTCCCTGAGTTCCACTAGTCTCACCAAGATTACCCCTATGCTGAGGTGGGGTAAACTGCCTCATTGTGCCCAAGAGCTGAGACATCATATCCATCATATTCTAAAATTGTCTTCTAGCTCTGGAGTCAGGACTAACTGAATTTGCACGTCTCTTCTCCCTTTCAGCCATGGCACCTGTAATGCTCTTTGTGTCACAGTCACTATCAATATTGTGAATACCCAGAATACCCGAAACTGTTTCACCTTTTGGTACTGGAGGTGGTTCCCGCTTAGTTGCTCCTCTGGTATACTAAATGTTCTTTTTACTCATAAAATATTATTACCAACATAGGATGGTAGGAAGACTATGCTCTGATACCACTAAATATCTCCCCCCCTCCCCCCTCCCCTCGCTTTGTAGGATATTTAATTTCGAATTTCTGCCTGTCTATTTGTGTTTTGGTTTTATTGTTTTTTTGTGATTTTGTAGTTTTTGAAGAGTTTGCCAGGTAATGCATAAAATATATAAACAATTGCAAAATTAAGCAATTACTAGAAACAAATACTGAAAGATATCAAATCAGATTTATTATTACTTTGCATTTACATTATGATCATACTCGGAGGCCAAAGGAGAATAATTGCAAATCTGAAATGTTTTGAAATGATTTGATCAGTTACAACAACCTCCTTATTTCTGAACGCCTATCACAGATAAGTGAATCATCCACCTTGATATTGTTGTAGTATGATTGCAAAAGGCTAGATGTCCACAATGATGAAGAATTATAGCTGAAAACCCTAGAGATTCAGCCTAGAGATCTCATGCCATGTCTAGGAGATCTACGGCCTGACTTGAATGATCTACGGTTGGCTGATATAATGGTACGGCCTCTATCAATTGCTAGGCAATAATAACTTAAAAGCAAATCTGCAACCAATACCTCAATCGATTTCTGATATGCACCTTATAACAGCTGAAAATCTGAATATGAACAACTCCAGTTTGCACAAATGTGACTCCCGAATGTAGCCATCTGAAGAGCAAACCTTGGGTGGTATTTCACACTTGTAGAATGCTTAATCTGAGAGAGTTATCATTCTCAAAGATTGATTTTTCTCCTAGAAACCCTAGTTCTTCCTTCATAGCAAAATGCTCATAAATTTTGTATAAGAGAATGAATCCTGAATGCTTTTTGTGAGTGTTTTAATACTTCCCTCAAAAAGCACAATTTCCCAAGCCATTTAAATCATTAAATATTAAAAAGCATATTTGTTTTTTGTTGGCAAATGATATACACATTAAATGTGGCGTCCACTTTATGCTTTTATATAGTGACCTTATGTTATGAAAATAAATGATATATTATAAAGTCATTAACTCCTTAAATAATATTCACTTTATATTTAATTATTATTAAAGTTATTACTTTAACAATAATTAATAATCCATAACTCCGTGAATATCAACATAATACTGATTCTACCAACACCACAGGGTAACCCATTGACTTACTATAAATAGTAAGATTGGACACCAACGTCCTAGGGACTTACTAAAAATTGTAAGTGTGCATAAACGGAGCTTGTAACACCTCCAAAAGGCAAACCTTGAATATCACCAGACTCTGAAGAAGAAAACTCTTGAAATAAGGCCCTCTGAACACCCACATTAGCCTATGACGACCCGTTGATAGGCTAATCTATCATAACATTGAACTGGCTAAAAAGGGGACATTACATTGGGTAATTAGGATCAGTGTTGGAAGGTTTTTCAAGAACCAATCAATTGTTATTCTAATCCCTTTACTTGCACTTATGTTTTGAACAACATATTATTTTTCAGCTATAACCATGGTGTTGAAGTGCAAGAAGTTAAAAATGAGAGATTTAGCATAAACTTTCTCAAATTTACCTGTATGGTGCCACAGGCTTATGATTGTGGAGAGCAATTCTCCAAGGAGTTGATTAAGATCATGTTGAGATTGGTTGCTCTTCTTATGGAGGAGCTCTAGGAGGTTACATTTGCAGGTACCCAACAGCACAGTGTTCCATGTAGGAGGAGCTATTTATACCACAGACTTATTTGGGATCCTGGAAACATATTGCGTTTTATTCGGAATCAATCAGTGCATGAGCTGACATTGCTTGGCGACAAGCAATCTTTGGGGAGGGAGGACTATAATGTCCCCAATTTTACACCATGTTGCTCCGTGAGTATTGGCCAGTTTCGAAGGTTTTTCATAGGCTTCCAAGTGAGCTGGGAGAGCTCCAAGATCTTTGGAGGTTTCGTGTTAGCACTTTTAGAAGTGTATGCAGTTATTACCAAAGAGCTTTCTAGGGGTTTTTGTGTTTTTTTTAATCCTTGGTGGACAGTATTGCTATTTTTAGTAATGTCTATTTTTGGCATTTACTATTTTTAGTAAGTTTCAATGTGATGCAATTTGGACCAGTTTGGAATTGGGACACACATACTATTTTTAGCAATTTGCTATTTTTAGTAAGTTCTATTTTGGGCACCTAGCCTTGGTAATGCAAGGTTTCCAATTTTGGCAGTGATTGGCAGTTTCAGTTTGGTGAGTTTTGATATTTTTGGCATATTATTTATTCACCATCACTTAAGTCTTTGAAAAGGTAATTTTCATGATTAAGTTATAAAGTTCAAATTTGACCCCTCCTTGTACCCCACGCATAGGTTGATGACTTAAAAGTTTTTTTTAAAAATGGACTTGCATTTCCTAAGGTGGACGCCAAAATCTAGGAGAATAATGAAAAGTAAATTAAATTAAATATCTCTTGGATAGGGGCGTCCCATTTTGGAGGGAAAAAACATTTGAAAATTGGAGACCTAATTTCTATATAAACCCACCTTGTGCTCTCATTTGTTATTTTTAGGATCAAAGATTCAATAAGCAGAAATTGCAACACATAAGACAATGAACACAACAAGATACCCTGGGAAAACCCTCCTACTCGAGGGAGAAAAACCCAGCAAATATATCGCTTATATATTGAAGGAATAAGAGCAGAAATCTACTTACAACTCAGGCACAAAACAATGCCGAATTTGATACAATGAGTAATAGCACCTCTCCTAGATGCAAAGATACAAATGAATATGTTTCTCCTTGAAATCGATCTGCTGTGACAAGATGATGATCTGCTGCTCAAGTGCGAACTTCTTCTAGGAATGAGAATTGTCTTCAATGAACTTGATGTCTTCTTGAATGGATGAAAGCATCCCCCTTATATACAATTCGAAGGAGAAGACATGCCCTTTCAATATGCAAGGTCGGCCACCAAAAATGAAAGGATGTGACTCATACAAATATCAAGGAGATGTCGGCCTCAATAATTAATTAAATAATGTTATTATTAAAGTGAAGCGCCTCTTCACATATCGAGTGCAATAAATAAATAGCCAACAGCTATATGTAATTTATTGCGGGAAGTATGTAACCTGCAACTATAACATTAACATCATTTGGGTTATGCTAATTTTGAGATAACAAAGTTGAAATAAGTAGAGAATCCTTTGGGCTTTGAGAACAAAAACCCTCAAGGTGGCTCTAGTTTCAATGTTTGGAGATACTCCCTAGCTAGACGTGGGTGTGGCTTCATTGCAGGAGTCACCATTAGAGTTATTGGTGATGGCTTTCAGTTTGCTTTCAGTGTTGGCTTCTTATGATGTTTTGTAGCTATGCATATTTTGGTGTGATAAATGACTTGCAGCGATTGGGAGTATTTTGGAGTGATTTTCTTGAGTTTTCAGTTTGCTGGCCATACCATTTCCTACCTAGGCCATACAATCATTTTGCTTGTGCCGGTTGGAGGGTGACATAACTTTTTGTGGGTGTTGTTTTGTCTAACTTCTCATCTTTGGGCACCTCCTTCTGCCAAAGAGCGGATTTTTCTCAGGATATGGATTTTTAGAGGCAGGTCACCTGTTTCAGTAGGCCGTACAGTTTGGGCTTGAGTTTCCTTGGTTTGTGACAGTGATCTGCTCATATTTATTAGCGTTTGGAGTCTGCATAGGTGGTGTTTGACCTTCTTGCTGCCTTGCAAACAATTGGGAAGCCTTTCCATGGTGTTTGGATGACTTTCTAGGAGGGTGTGCCATTTGCAAGTTTGCTGCTGGAGAGTTTGCAGACTTGCTATTGCATATCAGACTTGTTGCAGCAGCGTTTCAGACATAATACAGTCCTTTGGTGGTCATTTCATGAGGTATAATTGATTATACATTGTTGGGGATACCTTGTTTTATGTTGGGAATTCATCTAGGGATTGTTTATTTGGTATCTTATCATATTGGTATCCTATCAGCAGAATTGTAATGGTTATTATAATTTGTATTGAGCTTCTATTGTAACACTAACTTGGTAGTACCACTCAGTGATTTAGCTCACATTTGGTTTTGCTACTAACCCCACTGAATAAGTGGCACTTCCATTTCCTGCTGAATAAGCGGATGATCTCTTTCTAGTTTCATGTAATTCCCATTCAATAAGCGAATGATCTCTTTCTAGTTTCATGTAATTCCCGTTGAATAAGCGGATAAATTCCTTCTTTCTTTCCCATTGAATAAGCGGATAAATTCCTTCTTGTTTTGGAGATTTCATACTCACCCCACTAAACAAGTGGTTTACATTTAGTAGCATTTCATTGTAAGTCTTACCACCGTATGCTCACCTTTCCCACATCGGGATCTGGGTGATCAAAAAGTGGAAGGTAATTGCCTTCAGTTGATTCTTGCTTATCTCTCACCCCACTGAACAAGTGGTTGCTTTTCAGTTATTGCAATGTATTATCACTCACCCCATTGAACAAGTGGTTGCTTTCAAATATTGCAATGTACACCTTGGCACCGTATGCTCTCACCTTGCCCACATCGAGATATGGGTGATTAGAAAGTGGAAGGTAGCTTTATACAGTTATTTATCATTTTCATTTTGGCTAATGCTAACAACTATAAAATTTGAAAAAATTAAGGGTGGGTTATTACAATGCAGTGGTTTTTTCCCAAAAGGATTTCCACTTTCCACGTAAATCATGTGTTCTCAATGTGTCGCTTATTGCTAGATCTTACTTGAATGGTTTTATTGCGATTGGTTAAGTTCTAAAAAGTAAATGACTTTTGATATTGATTCACCGACGCCGCGCCCCCTGCCCCCCCAGCCCTCCCCGTCTCAATATCACCATGTGCTCAATGGAGGACTCTTTGAACAATATGCAATGGTGTCTTCTAGTTGTTCGTATTCAATATCTAAGTTGTACTTTCAGCATTCTAGTCCTCCTTTGCACATTGCAAAACTCTATTAAACTAGTTATGAGCTTTGTAAACACACTAAAATAAAGTGCAACACATTATATTTTCTTTTCGGGCTTATTCACATCAATATTGGGCTCATTGAATTTGCATTACTATATAAATCCCCTTGGGGGTTTGTTGTGTTTTGATCACATCCTACTCGACCTTCATACATGTGTGCCTTGGTTTTGCACTACATATTAGGCATCCTCACATAGGATTTAGATGCACTTCTTCATCACCTTGTTTCATTTTTGTGACACATGTTAGCTAAGCTGCCATATCTATCTCTAGTCAACATTATGGGCAATGTTGCTCTACAACATAGTTTTGCTAATACTTCCTTGGTTTTGTGTTTCAATTGAATTATTTATCTAATTTCCCATATAACTATGAAAATAACAACTAATGCATACTTGCAAGATGGAACTTGAACCATATTAACACTCTTGGATACCTGGGTATGGAAGCTAACCTTCTTCAATATACCTATTAATGGAAGACACCTTCTTCAATTGATCAATGTTTAGGAGAACCTTGTTGACACCTTTTTGAAGTACCATCTACATCTTTGACTATACTACCAAATTGTTGCATTTGAGTAACATATTGATGTGCATTCACAATAGGTGCATTGTTCATGTAGTGTTCCCTCATATAGATTTGCAAATTTGTAGCTCCTTGATCCTGCTTCACCAAGACTTCATCAAAGATCTCTTCAACATAACAGTTGTTTCTACAACTTTGGCAAATGTTTCTACTTCTTTGTTCTTTCTTTCTAGAGGCAATCACATTTATATTCCTAATATTTTAGGGACAGCTATTCCTTCTTTTGAGAGGTTTCTTAGTCCTCATCTTTCCTCTCTTTGGGAGAGAGTTTTTTCTTCTTGTATGTGGAGGTTTTTTCACTCTCTTTCTTTGGAGGTGAACATTTTGTACACAACTGTCTAGTTGTCAAGACCCATCATCATCATCACATCTATCTCTACCCACCTAAGCTATGCTTATGGGGGGTTCTAATGCATTATTATTTATGCATTAACTTTATTATCCTAACTTTAGCATGCACAGAGGATAAGCTTGTTTAAGCAGTCTCTGCTTATGTACATGTCATCTCTCTGAGATGTAGCATATTGTTAAAGGCATCTTGCTATCTTTAGTTGAAATATACTCTCTCAATTTTTTTCTTGATTTTTAGTTAACATTTACAATGTAACCAAGCACCCGTTAAGGTTAGCATAACCCAAAACGTGCATAAAAGAACTCTAACCAAGAATGCGCCCTAAAACCACTTAAGGAGGAGGGGCGGGCATATGGTCAGAGGATCCCTAGGATCTACTGAATCAACTATTATAAAGATTACACTGAATGAGAAAGATTAAACTCGACACCAAGAATGTGCACTCAAGATCCTTTGACAGGCGAGGTGCTAACATATGGCGGAGTACTAATGCTGAATTGAAATGTAACAAAGGCGGATAACCAGCCAAAGGGACTTTCCACGCTACCACCAAACAGTGGGGGGAAAAGATTTCCGTTATACCCAAAATGAAATTTTTTTTATTTTTTTTAAATTGAGCTAAACAACGTAAAAATGCCATCTAAAGTATGTTTTAGGTCAAACCAAATATGAAATCCTTGTGGGTTTCTGTCAAGGAACCTATGGTTAAAATTTTGAAAAAACGAAAATTAGGGTTTTACACCCCTATTTTTATGGAAACCCTAAAAAATAGGACCTTCCCGGAAATGATTGAAAATAATTCTGATAGGCTTAATTGCCTTCACGATCACACTGATCAAGTCAGAATTATCAAAAAATATGTTTTACTCTGGTGGGTCTATTTCTATTTTTCAGGAACAAAGTTAGGAGCTCCGCAGCCATTAATGGCAGATTGGCCAGTACCAGGTGCTGAAAGCTAAACCTCAAAAGCTTCAACGAAGAAACCATGGCGAAAAAAGATAAAAATGATGAAGTTCAACGAAGGAGATTCTCAAAACGGAAAAGGCCAAAATTTGGCTAAGTCTGGAAGGTGCACGTTTTGTCTACCAAGGCAAAACATAGTCTACAGTGGTTAAAAGCGCCCCTCTTGAAGAAAGGCGCCCTTGAACCTTAGAGGGCAGATCAAAACATCTGGCAGTGTCAAAACAGTCGTCCTCTTCACTTTCATACTAGCTCGACAACGAAACAATCAGCAAGATTATCTGATTCAACAATCATTGACCAACCGTCAGCGAAGTATGGAGGATCCATTGACGACAGAAGTGCCAAATCTGAAAGCTTCAAGGTAAAAGCGCCCTTGCTGGCCAGGGGCGCCCCTCAGTTGCAGACATCAGATGAATCCAAGAGCTGTAGCTTTATACATGATATCTTTCCAGCTTCCTCCCGGCCTACGTGATCAATCTAACAGCAAGTCCACAAGACACACCAGACGATCACGAGACGAGATCAAGCAGAAAAAGCCAAATTTGAAAAACTGGAAAGATAAGCCAGAAAATGGCTAAGGCATGGCTAAAAGCGCCCCTCTCAAGGAAAGGCGCCCTTTCCTAAAGGTGTCCAGATTCAGCCGGAATCTTCACTACCTCCCAAGACGACCTTCTCAGCTATGACCTATCTCGTCAGCGAGACTATCAGCAAGAACTTCCGACAAATCAATCGACCGATGAAGAAGGTCAAAGGCTGGCAGTCCACAACCAAGATAAAACTAGGCAAAAGCTAAAAGCGCCCCTGCTGGCCAGGGGCGCCCTTTAGTTTGGAGGCCCAAAACTTGCCAGCTGCCACTGCAAAGTCAGGCATCGTGAACAAGACTGAACCAGCTACCCGACACATCATCAAGCAGAATCATCTGATTCATCAAACATCGGGAACGTCAGATCAAAGCAAAGAGGGTCCGAAAAGGTCAAAACGAAGAACGAGTCAGTGAAAATTGACTAAGGCATTGTCAAAAGCGCCCCTTTCAAGAAAAGGCGCCCTTCTTTCTGGAGGCCTAAACTCAGTTTTCTGAGCTAACCTCTCCCAGGCATATCTAGTCACATTGATCCTGCCTCAACAACAGAACTGTCAGATACTGCTCGAGATCAACTGAGCAACCTGAATCGAAGATCAAACAGGAGCACTTCAGCTTGCAAAATAAGCAAAAAAGATCAAACTCAAGGTTGGACGCCTAAAGGAAAGTCAAACAGAAATGTTGACTTGAGTTAGCAAATTTGGAGCCAAAAAAGAGAAAAACACTCCACAATCAGTGGAAATCATCTTTTAGAACTCCAAATCAGGACTGAATGATGAGTTATCTTCCATACTTTGTGGATCTTAACCCTAATTGCTTTATATTCATGCTAGGCGTCCCTTTTCCTCATTATTCTTTTTTGCAGGTTGAAGGATAAAACATCAAGTAGCTCCCAAGAACAAGTTTTCAAGATCTGGCAGGGGTTTTGAACGGATCTTCAATATTTTTGAAGATAATTGGCAGTAAAAGCATTCTTCTCCCAAGATTGTTTCCAGAGACAGATTATTACAAGTGGCAGTTTATAACTTCCAATCCATCTTCTGTCTATTTCCTCTACTTCTGTCTATATTTCTTTGCATGTCACAGGAAACGACAGATTTTCACAGATCTGACCAACTGGGTATGATCAGCACAACTTTTCAACAAAACCCACATGGTAGATTTTTTCAGAAAAAGTAGCCCTGCTGCCCCTATTTTTTAGGGTTTCCGGAAAAAGTCATAATATTGAAAAACGGACAACCTGGGTTTGTTTGGCTCTGAAGCACGAACAAAACCCATGTGTTAGATTTTTTCGAGAAAAATCACTTTCTGGTGCCCTTGCTGCCTCTGCCACCGAAGGGCTCTTGCATGTCAAAGAAAAACTCGTTTTTTCGAATTTCTGACGATTTGGGTCTGTTTAGAAAATCATTCTTAACAAAACCCATGTCTCAGATTTTTTCGTAAAATCTACCCCCGGCGAGGCTATTTTTAGCAGTTCCAGAAAAGTGTCAGAACAGGGTCAAGTGCCCAGTCAATATTCAAGGTTTTCAGAATGCAGTACTCTCAGGTACAATACAAGACCAAAACGGTCTTATACCATGATTACCTGAAAACGATTGACACAAACTTATGGCAGAAAAATCCAGAGGTCAGTTCTGAGGACTTGGAGGGCATGAATCAAATCACATTGCAGAACATCGAAGAATCCGGTTTGTTTCAAGCAGCATCTATTCCAATCACCTTACAAAGCATCTAGCTTGTAATTGCTTGCATTAAGCATTACAACCCGACTACAAGAGAGATCCTGTCAGTTGACGGGAGGGTGATTTGCAGCTTGAAGCCAGGAGACATAGAGACTTGTTTTGCAATCCCACCATGCCCTACCAAGAAGGTCATATCAGTGACAGAATGCGAAAAGGCATTCGAGGCTTCAAAAGACAAGTGTTCGCTTATAATGGCTGAACATTGGCTGAAAACAAAGAGGAACAGTTTGCCCAGAGTAGTTGGTAGAGGAGAATTCAAAGACGAGTACGGAGTGCTAATCACCCTACCCAGCAGAGTCACTGGACAAGAGGAGGGAAAATCCTTCCAGCCGTGGATGTTCTACATTATTGGCAAGATAATCAGCAGAAAAGAACGTTACGACTGGGCCTCCCTGATCAGTGACACACTCCACCAACAATTCACCGGATTTCTAGAAGAGCACCGCTTCCACATGTGTTCATACCTGGTCTACCTGATAGCCTTCCAAGGCGATTTCAGAACATTAAACACTGTGGGAACCCTGGGTGTGCAAAAGGTACAAGAATACTTGCCTCGCTTGGAGTTCACTCTAGCGGAAAGACATTTCAAAAGAATAAATGACCTTTTTACTATGCACACCGTGCACGAGCTAGACCATGAGATGCACGGGCGTATTTCACCAGCAGCTAAGGCAGCAATGGTGGACTGGGCGGATTGGTTCATACAATTCCCCACTTTCACCTACATACGCGTGTATGGCTATAATGGCCACCCCGCCATGATGCCACGTTACCCCTCAGATAGGGTAGTGTTCATGGAATTCCTGAGGCAATTGGTCGATGTTCACTCTTACCTTCGCGTAAAGAAAAAGGCTGCAGTGAACTTTCCTCTTCAGATGGGACTCTACAGATGCAGAACAGCAGCTGATGCAAGGTTGATAAGCCAAGAAATAGTGAGATTTAATCTCAAGTACCTCATCGACAGGGGGCCATCCTATGACCCCAGAGGCATCTTCGCAGCTCACCTTGAGCAAAGATCATCACATGAACCTTTCATGGAAGATTTTGGGTCAACTGCGAAGATGAGTTCGAAGTGAGAAGAAGGAACCATAGCAGATTCAAGCTCTCACAGATTGCAGAATTCATGTCAGAAGACATCGAGGGCTTATCTGAAGACGAAGGAGAAGTTATTCTTTCTTCCTTCTTCACGGGTCTAGTAGATTCACAACCACTCGGCAAGGTAGACTGGTACGCGAAAGAGAGCACGTCTATTGAGGAAAGAACGGGTAGAGTAGTTCGACACAGTCAACTCTACCTGGACAGTAAAAGGACAAGGAAGGTAGTACTTCCCCGATCAGAGCCGCCAGCGGTTCAGTCTACACTACCTTCCACGCCTAGGAGGAAACCCAGACAGAAGAAGATGAGCTTTCCTCCAGAAGGAATGCGGATGTCAGGAAGCACATGGGGGAGAAAAGGAATTGCCAGCACAAGCCGGCAAGAGGTACAGGTGGAGACAGCCACCAATTTGCCTGAGACAGTTAAGACCGCTGCAACTACACAAGAACCAGTGATTGAAATAATCACTGTAGAGATGGAAACCATTGTAGAAGAAGTTGCACCAGAAGCGGTGCCGGTGATAGAAACAGAGCCACCAGCTTCACCACCATCACAGAGGTCACAAAGTCCTATTGATTTGGACTCGCCACCACGGGACATTGCCACGGCACAGTCTCGTTCTTCTAGCATTCAGGGGACCTATGTTCCTCCTCCCAGCGATGCTAGCCGAGATTCTATCTGGCTGGAAAGCTCGCTTGGGAGAAAGAGGGAGAGGCCTTCATATCAGCTTGACTTCTCTGAATTCCATCATGCCCCACAAGACATGCCGGTAAAGAAGTTGAAGAAGCAGACACATGCAGAAAAGAATGCAGAGAACGAGGTCATCATAGAGACTGCTGCCCCACCTGAAGACAAAGATATACATAATGTGAGGGTTGAGGATTTCACGCTTTCAAAGGTGAACCTTGGAAAGACCACTCGACAGGTGGAGGCAGACCTTCTTGGAATTGCCTCGGCGAATGTCAAAGAAAGGATGACAAAAGATGGACAAGACAAAGCAGCCTTGAAGGCTGAAATCCGTCAGCTAAAGTTGTACATTTCTAGTTTGATACATGATACTCCAAACTCCTCGGCTTTGCCTCAAGGACTGTTGGATCTCCCAGCTGAAAGGAACCATCATCAGTTGATTACATACGGTAAACACTTGAGACGTCAAGTGGATGAGCTTGTTGTCAAAGGGCGGTGTGTGTTGACAGAAGCATATCAGCTGAGAGACAGAGCACATGGACTTCGATCAGAAATCCAGAAGTCAGATATAAAGGCAGCTCAAGAGAGGCCGAGAGGGGAGGCGACAGTTGCTGATTTGCAACAAGCATATGAATCAGTTACGACCACAGAAAATAAACACCATCTCTTTGAGTGGAAAGAACAGGTGGCATACAAGGTGAGAGCCTATGATGCCAACTCTGTGGAGCTGATTGACTATAGACGCTTCGTCGCCAATATTATCAACTTCGCAAGAACGTTAGTAATATCCTTCCCAGAGTTAGAATATCAGCGGGAAGGAGGAGAATATGTGGAACTTGAAACCGTGCAGACACGATTCCAGGATGTCATCCGATCTTCATTCCTTGAAGATCCCAATGGCTGCAAATTAGCCAAAATTGCAGCCATGTCCGTCCAGTTAGATGAAGCAGCTGCCCAATGCATAACCTATCATCAGCAGCTTACGACGGGTGAAGAAATGCTTAGACGCCACATGGTCATCTTGAAGAGCATTAATTGCCCGGAGGCCGAAGAGGTCAATGACTGGATAGAGACTTTGTTGACCAGTGGTGAAGAGGTGTAAAGCACCAAGGGAGGACGCCCTACCCTCCAAATAGCATTAATGATGACTGAAGTCAACTTGATGCCCCTTTCCAAGTTGACTCCAGATCTCCACAGATCATGCATGTCAGATCCCACTAATCTAGGATGTCTATTTGACTCCCACGATTTGTGGATCTCAGATTTCCTCAAAAGGTTGATGTCTATTTGGAGACACATTTGTAACATAAGTTCACTTTTAGTTAGGTGTCAGTCAACTGAGGTAGACTTCCAGTTTGACTTTTGTTTAGTTTCAGTTAACTGAAGTAGATTTCCAGTTAACTGTTTGCTCACCTACATTTAGACATAGAATAATATCTTCGTCGATTGGCAAGAATCGCTTTGTTAACTCAAGGAGATTTTAGGGTTGCCTACTCCTTTGAGCGCTCCTATATAAATAAGAGCCTTAGGTTCTTTATTTGTTTAACCTTTATTTGTTAGCAAAATTGTCACCACTGCCGTGAGTTCGCTTTGTTTATATCCTGCTCACTCTTGATGAGAGTTCGCTGGTTGATCGCGAATTGTGCATGATTGCCTTGCTGTCCCTGACTTTGTAATTCTTTAAGAATCTAAAGAATAAATCGATGGCAAGCTTGATTATCTAATTATTTGAGTTATTCAAAAGTCTTGTTTTTAAATAGTGCATTGTTTCAATCTCTTCCTTGGACAGTTGTCGTCGCCTCCTTGGATATTTTGTCATCGATCATTATCGTTTGGTGTTGTTTAATGATCTTTCTTGCAGCCTTGACTTTGGACAGGGGTCGTCACCTTCTCGGGAATCCTGTTAGAAAGG